>MNCI01008409.1:75043-139119 GCA_015680685.1 Gnetum montanum | reverse complement strand
TTTTGCAATAGGCCTTCACTATAATCTATAGTCTAATCATTCTCAGCTTGCACTTAAGAATATATTTACTTCTATAGTTTGTGGTCCTCTAGTAGACCTATTGTGATGATAACCATGACCTTTTACAACTTGTGCTTTTCTCATGATCAAGTCATGCTATATCTTCTAGACTTCTTTCAACCCTAGACTTTCTTCCGTCAAGTTGTTAAGACCTCCATACATTTATTGAACCTTTAAGTCATGTTAGATATCCAAAGGTAGAGAAGAAGAAGGTAAAGAAATGATCTCCAAAGATATTTCTAGATGTTTTATTATGTTTAATGGCTCCTAATACTTTAATATTGGTTTATTTGCTGAAGTCACTATTGAAAATTTATGATGTTTGATCATATGTAGAACATGAACTTTTAATTCCTCCAAATGTTAATTCTTTCACAAGAGAGAAAAGGATATAATTATCAAAAGATACTAAGTTAGATACATTAGCTAAGACAATAATATGTAGAAGCTAGAGTGAGTCCATTAGAACTAAAATTGTAACTAAAAGTACCAATAAGAAATGTTGGGATGAACTTCAAGAGAAATATAATGGAATTTAGGCTAATAGAAAGATTAAATAGATAAAGGCAAAAATAGAGTTTAAAAATATGAAGATGCAAAAAGATGAACCCCTTGAACACTTCTTTGGAAGGCTTACACTATGTCTTAGGAATCTTGATAAGTATAATTATAATTACTTGATGCTTCAAAAGGTGCACAAAGTCATGGCTATGTTGTATGATAACTATTGATTTTTTCAAAGTTATGAAGATCGTAGTCTAAATCAAAGAAATTTCTTTCTATACTTTAGATGATTTTTTATCAATCTTAAGGGCTCTTCAAGATCTGAAAAAGTCTTCATCATTAAGTTAAGAAAATATATGCCTTGTTCAAAATACTTTAAGAGGTAAAGGATAAGGTATAAGAGGAAGATGAGAAACTTCCAAATGAGTAAACCATATCAAGAAATAAGGCCATCAAATTTTAGAAGTAGAGGAAGATCATGATGAAGACGTAGAAGAGGAAGAGAACAAAAGTGTTGTACCTTTTCACCATCTTCATCGATTTCATGATGCAAGTACTATAACAAGTGTCACATGGAGGACACATCTTGGTAAAAAAATGAGATTTTAAAACATTATCATTTATGAAGACAACAATCAAGCACAACACAAAGGAGATTCTTTATCAGCCCATGATAAAGGGAGCCAAGAAAGTGATGGCTCTAACACTAATAATGCTACTTTCTACATGACTAGAAAATTCAATCATTCTACATGAATAATTCATAGTAAATGTAGTAATTACATGACTCCTCATAAAGATTGTTTCAAAGAGTTAAAGAATTATAAGAGTCTTGGGTAAGTTAAATTTGGTAATGGAGCTTATTTAAAGATTGAAGGCATTGGTAGGTATCAAATTATTCTTCATCATGGTCAACCCATCCAAGTACATGATGTATTCGCTATACCTCAATCATCTAATTCGCTCCTTTCACTTGATCAAACATTAAGGAAATGGAACAAAAGTATCTTTGAGAATGATGAATGTATCATCTCAAATAGTCATTATCTAGTTAAAAATATTCCTATTTTGGAAAATTAGGTTTATTATTTTGGATCAATGCACTCTACTCATGTGAGCTCTAGTCAAGATCTCTCAAAGCATAACATAATAAGATTGTATCGTTGGAGGCTTGGTCATATCTCCTACTTCAACATTTTCAAGCTCATCAAAAATTAAAAAGCCATTGGAGTCAAGTCTCATGAAGCACCTCAAGAGATTTATAAAATCTATCAAAAGAGGAAAATAAAAGGTACTTTTAATTTTTAACTTAAGTGACAGAAGGACCAAAGCATTGGAGCTAATTCACATTGATATTTTGGGCTCAATGCCCATTATATTTCATAAGAAGATAAATATTTTTGTTGGTCCTTATTGATAATTTATCTAGGTACTCTTGGACCTACATCCTTTATTCTTCTTATACACAAAAAATTAAACTTCAAATAAACCACAAATGATAATTTGTAACTTATTACATGGACATGTGATGTCATAAATCTTTTAACCTAAAAGAAATAATTACCATAAGCATTACAAAAACTTACTAAAATGCATCGTAAATTTGAAATACACATCAAAGCACTTAAAAGTAGTACATCCATAATCCATAATTCACAATTGTATCTCATAACATGAAAAATCCATAGTCTTAAAAGAGAGTTGATAGGAACCATCATTACATGAGCTAAAATATGTAATTCTAATCAAAACATAATCCCAAAGGAGAGATAAAACTAAAGACAAGAAGAAAACTTCATTAATCAACTCCATCACCAGTAGGCTCCTAGCTTCTACCACTCAGATTTGCATTCAAACATGCAAGAAGGAGTAGAAACCTTCTAGTAGAGCCATTCATCATGGGGTACCTAGAAAAATATAATGGATGAAGTTCATGATGCAGATGAAACCATCTCAATATTTATGAGATACAAGTCATAAATATAATCAAAACTATAATCATGATATCCACAAAATCTAAAGAAACAGGTAAATTGAAAATGCATTAGAAATTTATCATTTTTAAGGGTTCTTGGTTCACAAAGGTCTTACCTATCTTAGATGTTGTTATCAAACCTTCTTAAGGATTGGTTAACTAGACCTCACCTAATCTTGGATAATGAGATTCTAGAACAATATCATGGGATTTACCTACCCTATTCTTTTGTATAAAGAAAATAGCCACTTGACAATCACAAGTAACATGAGTAGATACTAATTGACTAATGATTCCACCATAATGCTTGCCCATTGTCACAACCTATGTGCAATAATAGGTGATAGGGATAAAGTACAGTATCCAAAACTATCCCCCACAATTTCTACCAATTAACATGTAGACCTAGCTACCAAAAGTGTTATGCCCACCTTTTTAACTCACTAGGTATTACGATTAAGTATCATCTTGACATTGTTCTATGCAAGTTTGAGCATCAAAGCCCCCAAATACATCATCATGAGGCATATTCTGAGCTCTTAGAGGTGACTAGGAACTATTTAAGTTCATAATCCAACTTATGGACTTCATTCATGGTGACCTTAAAAAAATTCTAAAATCAAAATTTTTCTAAGTGTTCAAGGTGATATGGATTCCAATTCAATCTTCCTTTGACACGATAGGATAAAACACCATAACTTTAGCTTTATAAGATACCATTTCATCCTTTGGAGACCTTTAGGGATCATTAAGGGTCATATCCCAACATCTTTACTCTAATTTTAGTGATTTTTAAAAATTTCAGAATAATGTCAAAAACTTTTCTAAGTATGGATGACAGTGCCACTAATGCCAAAAATAATGTTAGTGTTAGTACTAAAAACATCATTTTTAGCACCTTTAAATCTCTTCAAAACTACATTCCAACATGCACCATGAGTTCCTAGAACTTAGATAACCCATTAATAGTAGTTTCAGCATTTCAGTCTTCTAAAATTGAAACATTTTTGGTAGGTTCTTTTAAGACATAGAAAAGAAACATACTTTCTAAGTTTTAAGCATTGATAAGTTTGGAACTTGCCTCAACATCTTTAAAAAAACCTCCAATTCACTTTACACTCCTAATTTGTAGCATTTCATAGGTTTACAAGCCTCTTAACACTTTAAAATCATTATTTTGACTTATTCTAGAGTTAGTTTCAACATCTTGAAAGTGAGAATGCTTAGCCTAGAAAATTGTTGAAAATTTTTCTAACTCTAATATTGATGTTGAAGTTAATGTTAGCATCAACATCATTGAATCTCGCATCATTCAAATTAGCATTTGGTAGTATTCCTATGTAGCCTTTAACATTAGTTTGGTGATTGAACAAAGTTCCAAGAGTCCAAAAACTACAACTTGGAAAAAAAGTCAATTTTAGCATCAACATTAGCATTAACATGACCACTTCTAGCATTTTTATTTAACATAATTTGCCTTACCATCAACATAAAACCTCTTCTCCAAGCTTCTTAAGTGTCTCAGTAGCATTCAACATCAATTCAAAAGTGAAACAAGGTCTTGGGAGCAAAAAATTCTAACTTTGGCAAAATATCAAAAATTTCACCAAGTATGGTTAATGTTCAAGTTGTTGTCAACATCAACATTAGCATTAGCACTATTAGTTCTTGAATCATCTAATCCTCAACATTTAAGCTCTGCATTTAGCACATTCTCCTTACTTTGCAGACTTCTTAGCATTATTTTGGCATGTTTTGACCTCAATTTGAAGGTCAAATGAGTTCCCGAAGGCTTATAACCAGCACTTGGATGAAAATTTGAAAATTTGCCAAGGTGTTGGTGACATTGATGCTAATTTCAATGTCAACATCAACATTACTATCGCATCTTCCAAGTTCAAGCATCATCAAAGTTAATGGTCAAAACCTACTATTTTTGAACTATAGACAAACCTTGGATGAACTAAACACAACTCTAAGATTAATTTTACTAATCCTAATTTGAAATTCAAAACAAAAATTCTAGGGTTAGTTTCTTAATATTTGAGAGTACTTGTCAGATTTTAGGAAAGTAAGAGCATGAGTGCCTACCACCATCATAGCACCTGCATGCTCCATGACCATCTTCTATATCTTTAGTGTCACTTCCAAAGATATAATTTTTATGCTTTTGCATAATATTTTAGAGTTAGAATTTTTCAAATCCAATGTTAGTGATCACTTAGCTATTTTTTAACATTAAACCCTTACTTATTTATTGTTCCCCTAACATTTCTATGTATGTGTAGTTAGTCTTTATTAGATGGGAGGTTTCATACCCCTTCATTTTATAATCATTGATATATCAAGAGTTACATCAATTTAAAGAACATTTAAAGTTATGTGGTAAGTATTTCCACACTTAGTTCATGGAGGTGTTCTTGTAGGAGTATGAAGAACATTTCCATATACACATAAGGTACAATCATAGGTGATGTGGGTCAAGTTCCAAATGCCAAACTTGAATCCCCATAATGCCTACTAATTGATCTTATTAAAAGCATTATCAGAAGATTGAAATATATAATACAAGACACTAAAGATCAAAAATGATTTGAAGGATGCAAGAACAATAAAAAATAGGTAAAATATGATAACCATGAGTTGACCATGACACATGGTATACTAGTGGAAAATTGACGACAAATCATGGTTAGGTCATAGTGTAGACCATAACTCATAAAATTCACCATTGTGCATTTCTACCAAACCATGAGTTATGATTAGGTCATGATCTAGACCACGACCTTACCACAATTTGTGGTGAATACCATAACTCATAACATTTTGATAACCTAAAACACCATGATCCATTGTTTAGTTATGGTCTATACCATGATCCTTCATTCAGTCATGGTTGTGGACCATGACCTCATCACAACTCATGATCTTCACCAATGCCTTCACCACAAGTCATGGTAGTGAGAAATGCCACCAAAGATGCATCAAAAAGCATGCAAACGACTAGAGTAAAGAGCTTAGAATGAACCAAAATTGTAGTAGAAACATGAAAAAATATTGATATACATAAAAAATAAATTTTACAGCTATTAATAAGGCAATACATGAAATTATAGGAAGAAAATAAGCTTGGTTACAGTTTCTCTACCTTCACAAATCGAGAGATCTACAACAAGAAGTTTGAATCTACTAGAGTATCAATAGATTTGGAATCACCAACAAGATAGATGACCAATGAGAATAGACAATGGATGCATGAGAAACATAGGTTCTTTATTTAATACAAAATTCTAAGTTTCTTATCCAACATACTAACAATGATTTACAGTGGAATATCTTTATGATTGATACCACAATAGTTAAGAAAGTCCACCAAGAGTCCAATAATTAATATAAAAGTTCTAGTCCACATAACAAAAGAAATGGAATAAAGCTTGATCAAGTTTTTATAAAAAAATGGTATTTTCTAAAAATATCCAACTGCTAGTTCACAACATGTGCCACAATCCTATCAATATATTCTTAGCAAAAAAAACACTAAACAGTAGTAACATCTAATTTAAAAAGATTAATAAACATATTTATCAAAAATGATAGCTTTTACTAAAAGTGAGAATTTAAAAGAAGAATATTTTTATATAGAATTACCAAAAATTATAAAAAGATAAGTTTTAATAAAAGAGTATTAAAGATTCTAAAAATCATATTATTCAATTAAAAAAATACTTGGAAGGTCATGAGATCAAACCCTTAAGAAGTTTTAGAAAGATAATAAGGATATAAGCCAAGCCAAAAATGATCAAAAGGTAATTAATTATAAACAATGGGTTAGAGACATTAAGTGTTACAATTCCAAAGATAAATTTTTTGGGGTCTTTCAAAATTTCAAGAAATTAATAGAGAATAGGCTTGGCTAAAAAACTCAAATTCATAACAAGTGATATAGAATGTGAATCTATACATGAGAAATTCTAATAAATTTTATAAAAATGATGATATCTCAAAGTAAACTACATGTGGGTATGAACCAAAAAGTAATTGAGTGGTTCAAAGGGAAAATGGTATAATACAAGAAATTTGTAGATGTTTCTTATAGCATGCTAATGAGTGGCGAGCTACTCCAATGCCCAACCATACGAATCATTAAGATGTTCACGTGCGATCTGGTTGAATTCCGTGGACCTCTAGTTCTCTAGTGCACTAGTTCCTATAGGAAGTGAGATGGCTGTTGAGAACATTCCTTGTCTTCCCAACTACACTTGTGAAGCTTAAGGACATGGTTTAAGTGTAATTAAGGCACATGACTTTTATCATTTTATGTTTTGTAAGTTTAATCACTGATGAGCCACGATATCACATACGCGATATCGCATCGACCCCTGCGATATTGCGTACGCGATATCATAGCCCATCACCAATTCTATAAATAAAAGGTAGCTTTCCCTTGTTTCATAATCTAGATCTAGACCCTTAGCTAAACTCTAGCAATTTTACCATTCCAAAGATAGAATAATTTCCATGTGCCGGCAATAGCAGTCTCAAAGTGAACGAATCTTTATTCAAGCAAATTGTACCTGAGCACACATTTGTATACGGAAATAAAGACAAACTTTCTGATAAACCTTGCAGTGCATGGGCTAAGCTAAATAGGATTTAATTACTATTAAATGTTTAACTATTTTCCTAGATAATTAAATCTCTCTCAACGCTCAACTCTCCTAGTTAAGTGCATTCAGTACAACCGCTTCGAGCACATGTGCAAGGCTTGGTAACCCAGTAATGAATAGTGTTTGCTAATCCCAGCAGCGTTGCATTGGTTTAGGGTGTATGAAGCAAGTGGGAATGGATACTAGTGCTAGGGCAATTAGAACTTAGTTAGTGAAAGTTAGTCACTTAGTCTCTTCACCCTTTCCTTCATTAGCATAGGCGTTAAAAATAGAAAAGACATAAAAATCACATACCTCATACTTACTTAACCATACAACTGTGATAATAAAAGTAAGTTTGGGAATACAATGATTGATTAACCTTAAGTTTTCCATTAGGGCGCATAAGCACTTAGTCCTTGGAGTTCGACCAGATCACGCATGTAACACTTGTATTCGTATGGTTGAGTGTAGGGGTACCTCGCCACTCCTCATTGGCACCGTTACCAGGGACTTAGTTGTTTGTGCACTACTTAGAACATAGGAAATCATTCACATCATTGGGAGCTTAAACAAACTCTTAGGATTAATCAAAAGAAAAATAATATAATGGTTAATTAGCACACCGAATAAGAAAAAAAATGTCTTCTTCTTCGAACAAAAGCACTTCACCACCTAGGAACAACATTATAGACAGTCGGCGGCACAACACACATAACCAAAATCCGCTAGTTCCTTAACAATTCAGTGTGGTATATATATTCATCATGATGAACCAACTTTACCTTTGTCTTCCATCAAGACAAAAAACTACTTTGGAGAGACTTGGAAGGTAACATAGTGTTGCCTCCAGACAGAGTAGCCCCCAACATGCTCCTTTGTGCCCTTGCATGAATAGGCATGTCACAATTATATGTTGAGTATGTTGCATGAGATTACAATGCAAGGGACTACCATCCCACAGAAGCACAACATCAACGGGACTCACGGTAGGAGAGTTACCACACATCGTTGAAGGGCAAAGGCCTCGGTAATGCTTCACCCGTCTTAAACGAAATCGAGGGTGGTGAACCTATTTTCATAGGTTCTCCACAAAATGATGTTCCCCCTCCTAATGATGGTTAGGAGGTGTTGTATCAGAACCTACACTCCACAATTCACAACCCTGGTTCCGATCCCCATGAACACCAAGTGTTCAACAAGGGAACACAAACACATGAAAAAGGTGAGCATTCTGATCGTCATCACAATCAGAGTAGGGACCATCGAAGAGAAGTTAGGAAACATCATCATGGTGATGGTTCTCCTTCTTCTTCCCCTTCATCATTACATTCGCCCTCTCCTTCAACATCAGGATGCAGTCATAAGGAGCCTAACCATGAGGATAAGGGTAAGCAAAATGAGAGACCTCGACAAGAGAGTCGAGAGCGAGGATGAGGGCACTCAAGAGAACCAAAGCATGAAAGAAGGGAAAGTAGGGAACCGCGTAGGCATCATAGACGCTATGAGTGAAATGACAATGAAGAACCCCTACTCGCAACCCGAAGCATGTTATACATTACGGAGGCTGTGAGAATACCTACAAGGCACCAAAAGGATAGGAAGATCAAGAGACTAGACATGAATAATATCCCATGATTTGAGGGGGGGATACAACACTGATCCTCAGAACCATTTACAAGCATTTCACGATTCTTATGCCGTATAGAACATTGAGAATGAGTGGAAAAATTAAAGTTGTTTCCAAGGAGACTAGTAAAAGAAGCAGAAAGCTGGTACCGATCCTTAGAATCGAAAACCATTAGGAGGTGGAGTACGATGCTAGAACTGTTTAATGATAAGTATCAAACATACTCTCGAGTGTCCAACTTACAAAAAAAATCCAAGGATGGAAGCAGTGAACTCATCAAGCCTTGGATGCTGCCATGGGCCGTTATTATACATTGTTACATCGTTGCCCAAGCCATGGTTACTTGCAATAGGATCAACTACGCCATCTCGTAGATGGACTTAGGCACAAAACTAGGAGAACCCTTAGAACATATGCCCAAGGGAGATTATCTGAGCTTAGGTCCGATCAGAGCGATAGATTGCTGGAACAAGTAGCTAAGGAAGAAGGAGAGCTACAAAAGAGAGAAAGTACAGAAGAGTACAACCGCGACCCTTTCCTCCAAAAAAGGGGAGTGAGATTCTGTGAAGAGGAGGAAGAGTCACCACTCAAAGAGTTGATGCATAGGAAAACCTTGCCGCTGAAAAAATTAACAATAGAAGTGTTAGCTAAGGTAGAACAAATGTGAGAATCCTTAGATAGTAGATTCAAAACTGTTCTTGAAATTGTAGAAGAGTCTAAGGAGTGAGCTAGTGACTATGATAAAGAGAAGAAGAGAGAAGTGGTCAATGCATATAACAAAGGCAAGGGTAAAATGGCTATCACTGAAGAGGTTGTGGATTCTGACACAGACAATGACAGTGGATGTGAGATATGCCAATATGACCATCCTAAGGGATGTTGTCCAATAATCTCACATCTACAAGAGTCTAGGGTGTATGCACTTAACCCAAGACTTAACAAACGACAAGCACCCCGTTGGTTACCTAATCCCCAAGATAACCCAAGGCAGTTTCACCAACCCTTAACGTATTACCCAAGTGGAACTCCACCATAGCCTATTGAGCAACACCAATAGTGGCAATACCCACAGTCATGGGGGATGCCACCGCTAAGGCAACAATACCTTTACTGTCAACCAAATCCATATGGCTACTATGTGTAGTAGCCAATATCTCCACCTAACTCTATCGGTCATGTGACACCACGAAATCACTACCAAGCCTAGGAGTATTATAAGACTCCTTCTCCTGGGAGAGACACGCCACATACATACCATCCTCCAAATCCGTCTGCCGCTCTTACACCACTAGCTCCATTACCACTGGCTCCAGCAATGCAAGGAGAACTACCCACTCAACCATAGCAGCAAAATGCTATGAGAGATATAAACCTTCAACCCACTACTGGTTCTGACAACCGTATAAAGAGAAGACCTTTCTTCAGAACCAACAATCCAAACAAGCTCTCACAACCACAAGCAGTTGAGCCTCCAAACACTCCTCCATCAAATAAGGCTTCAAAGCTCCCTTCAAACCAAAAACAGAGCTCAATGCATATGGTTATGTTAACACATACCGTTACTGACTAGATCAAGATGGGCCACCTTCTCAAGAAATTCTCTAATCCTGGAAGCCCCCTAATCTATCTCCAAGTTGTTGGGAATGAACCTCATAAAGCTCTTCTGGACATAGGTTCTGGAGTCAACTTAATATCGCAAGAAATGTATAAAGCCTAGAACCTACCTCCACTCAAGAAGAGAAATATTCTCTTAGAGTTGGCTGACCAATCCATCACTGTTCCCTTGGGATTAGTGGAGGACATCATTACCACTATCTGTGGTTGGTCATACCTAGCTGATTTCCTAGTGATACAAGTAAACAATGACAAAGGGGACTTCCCAATAATAATGGGAAGGGCATGGCTAAGTACCATTAATGCATGCCTAAGAATCTACAATCTTTCCATAGAAATATCTAAGGAAAACACTTTTCGGAAGATCGAGAAGAAGAAAGCTCCATGCATCACATACAATGACACAGAGGGTGATGGCGTACAGGAATGTTCAGCATTTCCTACATGCAACTAATGTGCCCAGGAAGTTAACATATAAAAATGCCTGTATGTAGCAACCACACAACAAGAAAACACCCAGTGGTTGATAGATGATCAGAGAAGCAACTCACCAATGTGCATGGAACTGACTGAGGGACCAACATGCGCTCACATCGAAAGCATAGATACATTGGAGCAAGAGCATTGCCAACTTCCAACCCTTAACTTGAAAACATCAATTGGGAGAAGTTGGACACTTCTAAAATATTCAAACAAGTGCTCATTATTTTGGATCTCTCCCTTTCAATTCAATAATGGGGGAGATGGCCACCTATGCTAATCAATCAAGGCCCTTAGTTCATTTTTAAGTTTTTGTTTTACACATTTTTTTTTTTACAAATTTCTTTAACTTTCCTTGTTTTTGTTTTACAACATCATTCATACTCTTTCATTTCTTTGTGTCTTTGTTTATTTTGTTTTGTTAAGTTTTTCACTTAATAAGTGCTCTTGATGGTAATATGAACTGTATTCCATTGATTTCTAATGTTTGGTTTTTACCTTTAAGTTATGATGTTGATACTACGATATGGTTCTTTTGATATAACAGGCAATGAGTCCACTTCATCCATACATCCATAAATTTCTATGGTCTCTCTTGGCTTGGAATTGTACAATCCCCTTTCTCAATAATAAGAACTATCAATGAATTGGTGACTGGGCATTTCTCAAACTAAGGAAGGACTCAAGGATTGAAAGGGTGTGACTTCTAGGAGATTTGATGTTTTCTTCTTGACCATTCCGACTTTGCTTCATTTTCGGGAATCTAAGCTAATAAAAATAAAAATAACAAAGTCTTTGCATGGTGTGGTTCTCACGTATAAACACACAAAAAGAAGAAATGAGAATTCAAAGCACAACCTTAGATGAAATAATCATTTGGGCTACAAACACTAGTTATGGAACTAAACAAAAATGTTCCCTCTAACTAAGGCCCTTCCCTGCTTCCTATCTTCTTTCTTGTTTCATCTGAATGGTGGTGACTCTTTGGTGGAGACATTCTTGTTACTTCGAGTGGATGGATTGGCCAAGTGTATTCATGTGAAGTCATTGGATGTGGATTGTTTGAGGCCGGATTTGGAATGGGATCTACTAAGTCACATTAACCATTAATACACAAGGGGTTGTACACCACCTTGTTCTTGAGACTCCATTCCATTCTCTTCTCTCTATCCTTCTTCCTCCACTTTTCACCTCATTGCTGGTTGTATCAACAGTTCATATTTTGGTTGATGCATTGTTTTCTTTTTGGTACACTCTTGTGGTTAAGAATTTAACTCTTGCTTCCAAATGACATTTCTAGAGCCTATGGACTCTTTAAATATGGGATTGTTAGGGCATTAAGGGTATGAGCCTACTTTGGGGAGGACCCACTGGCATTCCTATTTGGTGCATCTGTTAATTTCTTTCCCTTAAACATTTCTGCAATCACCATTTATTTTGTTCATCTCCATCTTTAACATTCATTTTATTGACGTTGCCATTTTTTCTTTTTCTCCATCTTTCTTATTCCTTATCTTTTTCCATTCTCTCGCTACTGGAGGTTTGCTCTCAGTCATGGGGGTCCTGGTCTAATTTTTTGATTTTTTCTTAACTCCTACACCTTAGGTAGCCACCAATATTATATCTCCAAATCCACATTAGCCATTCCACAACTTAGCCAATGGACCTTACACTGAGGCAGGTTATTAACTGCATTGTGATTCATTTACCCTTGCTAATATAAGACTATGTTGTGTGTGCAGATGGCAATCATACAACAATGGATTGGATCTAGAGAGAATACTTGGAATGGACTGGTGCTGGAATAGTTATACAAGGAACAAGATTGATGGCAAACTTATGGATAGACAATGAAAGGCACAATCTTGGCGTTGGCAGCAGCAAACTTCTTCTTTTCTCTCTCTCTCTTCTCTCTTCTCTCTCAGCTGCAAAATAAGACTGGATGTCAAATGTGTATAGTGTTCACTCTTGTTGTCATGAACACTAACTTTTGTCATGTATTGTAATGATGATCCATTCACATGTCACCCCATCTACCATTAGTGTCATTCAAGTAAATAATCCCATACCTTTCCAATATTTTGTAAGGAACTCAAAAACGAGTTTTCATTCAATCATGGGGGTATGATGAGCTATGATATCATGTCGGCCTCTGTGATATCATGTAGGCAATATCGTAGCATGTCACCAATTCTATAAATAAGAGGTGGCTTTCCCTTGTTTCATAATCTAGATCTAGACCCTTAGCTAAACTCTGGCAGTTTTTCCATTCTAGAGATAGAATAATTTCCATGTGCCCGCTTTATTTGAGCAAATTGTACCTGAGCATATATTTTTGTATAGAAATAAACATGAAATTTTAGGTAAACCTTGCAGTGCATGGACTAAGCTAAATAGGATTTAATTACTATTAAATGTTTAACTATTTTCCTAGATAATTCTCTCTCAACCCTCAACTCTCCTAGGTAAGTGCATTCAATACGACCGCTTCGAGCATGTGTGCAAGGCTAGGTAACCCAGTAATGAATAGCTTTTGGTAATCCCAAAAGCATTGTACCATTTTAGGGTGTGTGCGGCAAGTGGGAACGAATACTGGTGCTAGGGAAATTACAACTTAGTTAGCAAAAGTTAGTCACTTAGTTTCTTCACCCTTTCCATTGTTAGCATAGGCATTAAAAAGAGAAAAGACATAAAAATCATATACCTCAGACTTACTTAACCATACAACCATGACAATACAAGTAAGTTTGGGAAGACAATACTTGATTAACCTTAAGTGTTCCATTAGGGCACATAAGCACTTAGTCCTTGGAGTTCGACCGCATGTAATGCTCGTATTCATATGGTTGAGTGTAGGGGGTACCTTGCCACTCATCAATCACCTACAATAATAATGAAAGGTAGAATAATTTAGGATCTAATTTATCTACAGCCTAGCTAGCCTAACACAAGTACCCATCCCACTTTCCTGAACACATCCTAAACACATATAGCGTTGCTAGGCTACCAAATGTTAAGCATTTTTGGCTTACCAAGCACTATATGTATGCTTGAAGTAGTCATGCTTTTGTTTATTAACAACTAAAAATAAATTGCTTAATTTAAATGCATTAAAGTAAAGTACATGAAAATAAAGTGCATTAAAGGAAACATTAATATATTCTCAGTGCTGCAAGGATTATCAAAAGGGTTTGTTTTTATTCTCATCGCATTGTTGTGTTCAGGTACATCAGTGCTCAAACAAAGTTTGTACACACTCAAAATCCTACTGTGGGCACTCAGAAAATATTCTAGCTCTAGAAAAAAACCTGCAAGAGCTTCACTAACAATGACAAAAACTAATATCAAAATCATGAGCCTAAGTGCTATCTTTATAGGCCAGAATATACCCTATGATATTAAATATCTGATAATGCATCCTAAGCTCCAATATCAAGTATCTAATATCGAGACTTCAATATTAGATCTCTGATATTGAAGTATGTTAGAACATGACTCATCATACCCCCATGACTAAATGAAAACTCATCCTCAAGTGAAGAAGAGAAGGAACAAGTTCCTTACAATATATTAGGGAGGTATGGGATTATTAACTAACATACAAACTAACTTAGATGGAATAGACAAACTCTAAGTGCCCAAGTGTATAGAGTTACAATCTTTACAAAATTGGGTGTTCATGATAAGAGAAGTGAACACCTTGGATAAAACTAACATCCAACACCTCTTGGTAGCTGAAGAGAAAGAGAGAAGATCCCATGATCCAACAGCTCATTGATATTTTTGCATCATCCTTGGTGAAGATATTTTTGCTTCTAGTCCATGCTTCCCACTATAATCACAATAAAATCATGAATTAGTATGTGATATGTAACACATAGCTGGTAAGTAACTTGTCTCGTTGATGGTTACACTCATCTAGGCTGTAATTATGATAGATTGATTCCTTTAGGAGTGTTAGTGGGAAGATTAATAAATAGGATAATATATATAAGTGGTCCGTTAAATTAGAAAAAGTTTAAATAGGATGAAATATTTGAAGAGGGTTTTAGAATTCACAATAATAAAGAGGAAAGTTCATTCGAAAAGGTTGTGAAGATGTGCACAATTGGATGTCATTTATGAGGTAACAAAAGGATTTTATTATTAAGAGTGTCTAAGGATAAAGAACTTAACTAACCCAACTAAAAGATATGTTAGTGAGTTCTCCACAAAGTAGACATAGGCCTTCTATTACCCTTGCATAACTTCAAAACAAGAAGTCTATGGACCCCATGGATGATTAATGGTTATGGAAGGTTAAGTACAAAAACTCAAAAGAAACTACCTAAGAATTTCGACACATCAAACCAGGACATCGAACAAGAACATGAAACTAGCAGTGAGGTGAAACATGAAAAGCATAAATTGATGAGAGCGAGTGGAATAGAGTTCCTAATTAAGGTTACATGTAGTCCCTTGTGAATTTTATGGTTAAATGACTTGATAAGATCCATCCTTAGTCTATACCAAAACCAACCATGTTCAGTGACTTCGTATCATCATTCTAAGACCAGTCCATCCCCACCAACCCCCTGCCCCCGAGACATAAGAGTAATCCCATGGAACAACCATTGTTCCTTATTAGAGAAGAAAAGAGAAGTAAGAAGTGAGGAAGAGCCTTAGTTAGAGGGGACCTTTAGGCATGGGTAACATGTCTTTTTGGTTCCATAACTAGTGCTTGTAGCCTATTTATTTTGTCTAAGGGATGTGCTTTGAATTCCCTTTTTTTTTTCAAATGGGAACCACACCATGTAAAGACTTCTTTTTTTATTTCCTTCATTTCTTTTTTTTTTTTCATAAGAACCACACCATACAAAGACTTATTCAACTTCCTTTATTGGTTGACATAGAATAGTAAGAAATCCATGAAAACACACATGCACCCAAGCAAGTAGAAAAGCACAAAGAATACTGAATCCCCTTTAAGTCACACCCTATTCAAACCTTTGAATCCTTTGTAATTCTGTAAACTACCAAAGTCTAAATTCATTATAGTTTTATTAATGAAAAAAGAACTGCACATTTCCAAAACAAGGAAAACCATAGATTTTATGGATGAGTGTATGTTGTGGAATCATTGCCTATTACATGAAAAGAAACCATGTCCTTATTATCAATAACAAAATTCAAAGCTATAATTTGAACACCAACAATCAAATAACAACATAGTACATACCACCATCAAGCAACAAATTACCACTGTGCCTTGCAATTATTAATAAAAAGTTAGAAAATCACACTAGAATAAAAAAAATATAAAAGAAAGTATAAAATATTCAAGAAATAGCAAATGTACTAATGATGTTGTAAAAAACTTAGAAAATATTAATAACATGAAAACAAGAAGATGTAAAATAAAGAATGTGTAAAACAAAAAGTTGCAAAACAAAAATGTGTAAAATAAAAACTGTGAAAAACTGAAGAGCTACTTATATAGTTAACATGGATGGCCATCTCCCCCAAGAAGGAGATTCAAAATATTGAGCATGGTTGTCCATCCAATGAGACATTTGTTGTATTTTTTAGCTTATGCACATGGAAAGGTTTAACTTCTTGTATGTTGACCAGTTGTTTCTTGTTTGGGCTCTCAAGTTTGTAGATCATCATGGCCCTAGAAGGAAAAGTTTTATAAATTATATAAGGTCCCTCCCACAATGTTTGGAACTTAGTTCATTGAGGTATGTGTGTGGGGTTCAAGTAGAGAACCTTATCTCCTGGTTGAAATTTGAGTTTTCTAATTTTAACGTCATGGCATTTTTTGTTGAATTCCTTATACAACTCATTAGATGATAGGGCCACCAATTAGTTTTTATCTATCAAGTTGAGATTTATTAGTCTTTCTTTTTACGCTAGACTGAAGTCAAGGTTGAGGTCATATGTTGTTGAAAGTGTACAAAGCTTATATTGAATAGGAAGTGTTGGTAATTTTCCATACACAAGCTTATAAGGAGAGTAGCCTATAGGAAGTTTCCATGTTGAGCAGTAGGCCCAAAGGGCATTGTTAAGTTTTGTGGTTCAATATTTCCTATATTTGTTAATATTTCTTGTTAGAATCCTTATGATTTCCCTATTACTAACCTTAGCTTGATCATTGGCTTGGGGGTAGTAGGGTGTTGTGAGTTTATGTTCAACCCCCAGGCATTGCATGAGCTTCCAAAAGGTAGTGCCTATAGAGTTTCATTATCAAAAATTAACGCATGTGGCATACCAAACCTATTTACAATATTGTTTTGTACAAACCGAGCAATAGTAAAAGATGTACAGTCGATGATGACTACTTCTTCTACCCATTTTTTACAATAGTTAACAGCAACTATGATGTACACCTTTCTATTTGACATGGGTGTGATGGAACCCATGAAATTAATGCCCCAAATGTCAAAGGGTTCTAATGGTTGAATTCATTGTTGAGTTCCCTCCATTTGATCAATAATTCTACCATCTTGTTGGCATCATTTCCAAGAGTGGACATATTGATGAGCATCCCTAAAGATTTTTGGCCAATAGTACCCTATCGTTAGGGATTTTCGACCATGCATCTCCCAGCATAGTGGCCTCTACAAGGACCTTCATGAACATCTTGGAGAACATGTAGTTGATCAGCATCAAGGACACACCAACAAATTGGACCATCAGTGCACACCTTATAGAGGTTTCCATTGATCTGCATGAAGCATTTTACCTAGTGAAGAAACTATTGTTTCTTCTAGTGGTCCAACCCTTGTGGCATCTCTTAGGTGAGAAGATAGGTGAGAATGCCACCATAATATTTAGGCTCCTTAGGCAATTATTTAGTTATAGCTCCAAAAATAAGGAGTTCATTAGGAAACATATTAGATAGTGGGCTTTCTTTCTCTTTGTTGTCCCATTGTAACTGAGACAAGTGATCAACAACCACATTCTCAGTGTCCTTTCAATCTATCATCATGAGATCAAATTCTTGTAAGATCACTAGCCACCATATGACATGGGGGTTCATCATTGGCTTATTCATCAAAAAGTAGATGGCACCATAGTCCGTGTGCACAAACACCTTGTATTCAAGCACATAATGGCTAAACTTTTCTAGAGCAAACACAACTGCCATTAGTTCTTTTTCTGTGGTGGTGTACTTTAGTGGTGCATCCACAATGCTTCAACTAGTGCAATATATGTAGTATNTTAGGCATGATATAGATTTGGTTATAGCCACTATAACCATCTAGAAAACTATAGTAACAATGCTTAGATATTGTGTCTAACACCTAATCAAAAAATGGTAATGGAAAATGATCCTTGAATGTTTCCATATTCAACAACCAAAAATCAATGCAAACCCACCACTTCCCTCTTTCTTGGGCATAATAATAAGTGGACTAACCCACTCACTATTCACAATGGGATAAAATAACCTTGCCTTAAGAAGTTGTTTAATTTCCTCTTTGATGATCTACTTTAGTTTGAGGTTTAATCACCTCTATGGCTATCTCTTTGGCTTCATGGCCTGATCAGTGTAAATGCAATGCTGGCATATCCTAGGATCAATCCCTATGAGTTCAGAATATGACCAAGCAAAAGTTGTTAATCATTTTTTAACCACATTCAATAGCATTTTTTTCTATTCTAGAGCAAGATTTTCATTAATTATGACTGACTTCCCATTTTTTAATAACACATGTCAGCCAATAGAAGTTTTAGTTCAAGGGGCTCTTACTTGAAATTTTTATGAATTTCCAACTCTCCCTAATAGGCATCATCATTTGCATCATTAAAGAGTTGGTGATGAACTTACTCTAGTTCATCCATGCCTATGACATATGTGCATGTCAAGCTCTCAATTGTTTCCATGCAAAGTGTGCTACTCTTAGAATCAATAGTCAACCATTGGGTGCCCTCCTATTTTGTGGTTGTTGCATATAGACACCTTTAAATTTCTACTTCCAATGCACACTTCTTGCATGTAGAGATAGATGTTTATTTCATTGCCCAGAGTTTCTGCACACAATTACACCCTATATCGTTGTACACGATGTATGGAACACACTTCTTCTCAATCTTTCTGAATGCATTTTCTTTGGATATTTCTAAGGAATGTTCTCTTATGCCCATCCTAGCATCAACGGTGCTTAGCCATGCCCTTCCCATGATGATTGTAAAATTCCCTTTGTAGTTTCCCACGTTGATCTCTAGGAAATCAGCAAGATAAGACCACCCATAGATAGTGGTCACAATGTCTTCTACCAATCCCAATGGAACAATGATGGACTGGTCTACCAATTCTAATCTGATATTTCTCTTCCTTGAAGGAGGTAGGTTCCAAGTAGTATACATCTTATGAGAAATTATATTGACACCAGAACATAGAAAATCTTTGCATGGTTCGTTCTTAGCAATCTACAAATAGATCAAAGGACTCCCAAGTTCTATTAACTTCTTGAGAAGGTTTCCAGTATGGATCCAATTAAATACAACATGAGTAAGCATAACAGTATGAATCTTGGGCAATTTTTGGTTTGAAGGGAACTCAAAGGAATTTGATAAAAAGGAAGATGGAAGAATAGGGTTGTCAACTGCATATGTATTTAAGGGCTTAGGCAGACTACATGGTTAGAATAAAGGTATTTTCCTTGATCAAGTATCTAAACCACTTGGTTGATGAACTAATTTTAGATTAACAGCCCTAGTGTTACATTATTACAATTGAGAGAGGATTTCACCTGCATAGGTGGAGTAGGTCGTAGCTGTGTGACTGGAGAAGGGTAAGGGTAAGAGGTGGTATTCCTTCTTGCTTGTGGAGAATGAGTTTAATAATAATTAAAAGGATGGTAGTGAGATTGAAAAGTAGAAACGTGACTAGAGGAGTCATGTGGAGACAAGGGTTGCTGAACATAATACCCATGTGGATCAAGTTGTTAGTAAGGGTATTACTACCTTGGTGGTGCCAATGTTCATGACTGTGATTACTACCACTATTGATATTGCTCATATGGTTGCAGTGGACTTCCACGCAGATAATATTGTTATTACTAGTGAAACTACCTAAAGTTACCTTGAGGATAAGGTAATCTTCTAAATGTTTGCATTTATGTTAGTCATGAATTCAAAGCATACATCCTAGACTCTTGTAACTATGACACTATGGGACAACACCCCTTGGGATGTTCATACTACTAGATGAAACATCCACCATCATCATCGAATTCAATTCTTGCAACTTCTTCTATTGTAGCAATCTTGCCCTTACCTTTTTGATAAGCACGTTCAACTTCTTTGCACCTTCTGCACTCACGATCACTACCTCAATGTTTAAACTCTTTAGCAATTTTTAGAACAACTTGAAATCTATTATCCATGAAGTCCGATAACTGATAAACCTTGGCTATAATTTCATATTGAAATTTTTTAAGCTGTAAGGCTTTCCTATTCATCAACTCATCAAACGCTAATTCCTTCTCACAATCACAACATCAAACCTTCCTCTTTCAGATGGAAGGATCATAGTTATATTCTTCTACTCTTTCCTGTTTTCTTAATTCACCTTCCTCTTTAGCTACCTTCTCAATCAATCTTTGGATCTGACAGATGCTTAACTCTAACAATTGTCCTTGGGCATAAATGCCAAGGGTTTTTCTCATTTTAGATCGAAGCCCATCTACAATGTGGCAAAGTTGATCCAGTTGACAATAACCATGGCTAGGACATCTATGCATTAAGGAATAGTATCGGTCGATGGAAACATCTAAGGGTTTTTATGTTCCTTGTTTCCATCCTTGGATCTACCTTCTCAAGTTGGACACTATGGAGTATGTTTAATATTTTTCATTACATAATTCAAGCATTGTACTCCATCATATGATAGATTCTAGTTCTAAGGACTAGTACCATTTTTCTACTTCTTTAATAAGTGTTTGTGAGAAAAACATAAGATTTTGCCATTCATTCTCTATGTTCTACAAGGCACATGCATCTTGAAAAGCTTCGAGATCATTCCCCTCTTCGAACCTAGGGATATTTTTCATATCTAGTCTTTTGATCTGACTATCATTTACATGCCTTATTGGAATGCGTACTACCTCTATAATGTTTAGCATGCTTCAAGTAGTAAGTAAAGGCTCATCGAGGCCTTGATTTTGATGCCTACGATGACCTCTACTACCCCTTCATTCATGACATTGCATCTCTCTTGAATGCATATGTCCCTGGTTTTTCCTTGCCCAATAATCCCTCTAATCATTTTGGTCTCATTAGTCACCTGCATCATGGTCACACCTCCTATGGTTGTGATCAGAGCTAGAAGAAAAAGTGGATGATGATGAAGGTGAAGAGGAAAGAGGACTAGCACCATAAGAATTCTTGCTACCACCTCTTTAGTCATTGCAACAACAATCACGATCTTGCTTCTTATCTGCATCCCTACTTTGACTTGCCTTTTGGATCCTTCTTTGTCATTAGATCCTTTCTTACCAGAACCAAGATTGTAAATCATGAACTACAAGTTCTAGTTTTGACCTCCATCACCAAAGTCAAAGAGAGGAATTTCACTAAATGGAAAACCCCCATAGAAGGGCTCTCCACCATCTTTTTGGTATAGTAGGAATGGAGAATCATAAAAAAAATTTCCCTTCGTAGATTCATAATGTTGTTCTAACTAGCGATCCTTAAGATGTTGTGCCTCAGTGAAACAATAATCCCTAACATCACTATCTTGCACAACATACTCAACATGAAGTTCCTAGAGACCCCATCATATAACCATTTGTTGGAGCATTGCAGGAACGGATCAGTTGGGCAGCAACACAATGTTGTCTTCCATGTCATGCCACCATAACTATTCATCTTGGTGTAGGATGAAGGTGAAATTTGGTACATACTCATTAGGATGAGCATATACCACTTAATATTATTAAGGCATCAGTGGATATAATCCATCAGACTTAGATAGAGAATCGCTCTTGTGAGAAGGAGACATTTTATGTTAGAGAATAAAAATGTAGTGTGCTTCTTCAAATTTTTGTAGTAATCTTAAGATGTGATGTGACTCTAAGATTTATTTCAATGATTTGAATAATTTTTTACTAAATCCTAGATAGTACACAAAACAACCAAAAGGTCCCACGTAACAATGCCAATGATGAGTAGCGAGGTACCCCTACACCTAACCATACGAATCACTAAAGCGTTCACATGCAATCTGGTCAAATTCCATCGACCTACAGTTCTCCGATGCACTAGTTCCTCTAAGAAGTAAGATGGTTGTTAAGAACATTCGTTGTCTTCTAAACTACACTTGTGAAGCTTAAGGATATGTTTTAAGTGTAATTGAGACACATGACTTTTATCATTTTATGTTTTGTAAGTTTAATAGCCTACAACAATAATAAAAGGTAGAGTAATTTAGGATCTAATTTATCTAAAACCTAGCTAGCCTAGCAAAAGTATTTGTTCCACTTTCCTAGACATGTGCTAAAAACATATAATGCTGCTAGGANGTTCCACTTTCCTAGACATGTGCTAAAAACATATAATGCTGCTAGGCTACCAAACATTAAGTGTTTTTGGGTTACCAAGCACTATATGTATGCTCGAAGTAGTCATGCTTATGTTCATTAACAACTAGAAATTAATTTCTTCATTTAAATGCATTAAAGTAAAGTTCATGAAAATAAAGTGCATTAAAGGAAATATTAATCTATTCTTAGTGCTGCAAGGATTATCAAATGGGTTCATTTTTATTCCCATCACACTACTGTGCTCAAGTACATCAATGCTTGAACAAAGATCCGTACACACTCAGACTCCTGCTATGGGCACTCAAAAAATATTCTAACCTTGGAGAAAAAAAATTGCAAGAGCTTTGCTAACTATAACAAAAACTAACATCAAAATTGTGAGCTTCGGTGCTATATTTATAAGCCAGCATATATCCTGTGATATCATACATTCGATAACACATCATGGGCTTTGATATCGGGTATCCAATATCAAAGCATGACAAAACATGACTCATCACATGCCTTCCTTCCTAATTCCTATTAGAATGAGTTAGTCCACATGACTACTTATATACTTAATAGACTCATCATATCTTTCATAGGTGAGAAGACTCCATATGAAATATTGTATGACAATATATCAAATCTCTCCCATCTTAAAGTCTTTGGATGTGTATGTTATGTAAAAATTGCAAATGCTATTATGGAGAAACTAGATGATAGAGATAGGAGGTAATTTTTTTTTGAATATGATTTCAAGAAAAGTGACTACAAGTCTTTTGATCTACTTAAAAAGAAGTGACATGCATCAAGAAGTGTAATCTTTGATGAGAAAACCTTAGGGTTTAACTCATTCTACAACCATGAGGAAGACAACAAGAATGAGGAAGAGGCCCATGAGTTAAGGCCATGGATGGAAAAGGGTCACACCTCATCCTAAATTTTTAATAGTAACTTGTAAATAATATAAAAACTATTTCAAGAAATATCAAATGTTATTTCTTAATACTAATTAATGAACCATCAAGTGTAAAATAGACTCTCAAAATTAAAGTATAGAAGGATGTAATGCAAAAGGATTATGACTCAATAATGAAGACTAACACATACTTGTTAGTGACTAAACCAAAAGGAAAAAATATGATTGATACCAAGTGGGTATTCAAAACTAATTTTGATAAACATGACAACATCTCCACTCACAAGGCAAGGTTTGTAGCAAGGGGCTTTAAGTAAAAAAGGAATACATTAATTATAAAGAAATATTTACTCATGTTGCAAGGTTCAAACCATCAAATTAATGATCATCATTCCATCTCATCTCAAGGTTAAAATGTACCAAATGGATGCCAACACAACCTTTCTTAATGGTATGATCGAAGAAGTCTATATTCTCCAATAGAAAGGTCTTAACATGCAAGTCTAAGAAGACAAACCTTGCAGGCTCAACAAGATTATCTATGGACTCAAGAAAGCTCCAATATTTTGATTTCATAGAATTAATGATTTTCTTCTCAAAAGTGACTATAAAATTTATATTTTTGAGTTTACTCTCTACTTCAAGCATGCTAACATTTATGTAACCTTGATTTGTATTCTATGTTAATGATTTGATCTTTCTATTAATTTGTAAAAAAAATAAGTTTTAGATGTTAGGAAAAAAATGAAATTAGAATTTGAGATGAAGGATTCATGAGTCCTAAGGTGCTTTATAGAAATTTAAGTAGAGTAAGATAAGGATGCATTGAAAATGCATCAAAATAAATATTCTAAAGTTATCATAAAAAATTATGGACTAAAAGATGCAAGGATAGCCATCACTCCACTTCCATCAAATCTCAAAATTCAGGTCAAAGATGCAAAACCATTAGTTGACAGTTCTCTATATAGAAGCATGACAGGATCCTTGAGGTTTATTTATCACTCAATGTCTAACATGGACTTTGGCACATTTTTTCGCTCAAGGTTCACACAAAAACCTAGACTAAGCCACATGAATGCTTTAAAGCATATCTTGAGATATCTAAAGTGATCATGAACTTTATGATATGGATCCCACTAATGTTAAACCAGTGCAATATATTATCCAAAACATAGTGCAATCTAGTTGTAAGCTTCAAAGATGATGTTGACTGGATTGTCAAGAATACTTATGTATATCATCGTGTTCAATAAATATAAAAAGAGATTATAATAGAAATGAAACCCATGTTACCACAATGAAAGATAGAGAAAATATATATAATTTTATGTCTTATAATTTTTAACAATTTTATAATTATAAAGAAAAATAATAATAAATGCATATGCATTGCAATCCATCTTATGGACAAGTGTGATGCTTACGTTAAAATCCCTCTTAGGGATGATTGTGACACCACATGTGGAATGTAATAAAATGGCTCTCAACCATAACCTTGATGGTCTAACATCATGTCATATAATCATGAGCTCCTTAGATAAGGAATGAATCATTGTAGCTTAATAGAATGAAAAATAGATAAATAGGTATATTGTTCTAATGTTTATGTCATCAATAGTGAGATAGAGGAAAATCACAAACTTTATTCATTATAAAAACACTAGAATCCACATCAACCAAATATTTCTAAGCTACATAAGTAAGGTAGCACTCTAACAGAGTCTACTAATACTTGTGAAAGTGATGACTCAAAACACCTACAAGATAAGGAAGGAAATCAACTTACCCAAGGAAGGAAGAGCTCTTCATACAAAATCAAATGTCAAAAGCCAAATGAAAATATGAATTATGAATAAGTTATGTATGAAAGCTTATCCCAGGAATATATAGTTTCCATAACATAACGACAAAGGTAAACCAGGGTCCAAGAATCAATAGAGGTTCATCAACGCAGCCTAAGTAACCTAGAAGCATACTAGGAGCAAAGGAACAAAACTAGGATCATCAAGAGGTGTGTTAGTGCCCCTATGCTAATGCAAGGAGTGCACTGATACACACTAGTCAGCACACCCCCTTCTAGCACACTTTGCTTGCCAAGTTCAAATGAGAGCCAAAACATCATGGAACATGTCAGAAGGGCCCTAGGATTTTTGAACAAAACTAGAAACATTGTAAGAATCCTAAAACATGTATAAAACCTAGTAGTGTGATAATAAAGATTAGGATACGAACTTGAAAGATGAAAATCTTAACCACATGCATGAAAATCATAATTAGAGGATGTGAAATACTTCTCAATTCTAGCACTTTCCATAAACTTACAAAATTTCACTAAACAACTCTCCCATGATTAAGTAAAGCTAGTTTCATAATTTTAATACCCAAACATAACACTAGGACTAGATGTATAACATGATCAATGCCCATTCTCAAACCCCCCTTATTGCAAAAGATAGAAGATTTGGCATTTCTCAGAATAATCAAATGTTTTTAAATTATTAGGCATTTCCTTTTTCTTTGGTAGATCTTCAAAAACTTTATGTGATGTTGTAGTAAAGAAAATTGAACTCAATCGGTAGAAGTAGAAAAAGTTTTCAATAGTTGGTATTTTTATTGTTTGTGAGCATACAATTCAAGCTACTCATATATATTATGCTTCATATTGGGCTTCTAGTATTTCTATATATCATCACATTGATCAGCTAGTGAGAAATTTTTTTTATAGTAGTAGCCATTCTAGGAAAGGATTTTGTCATGTTGTGTGGGATATTCGCACTTTCCTAGGAAAGTAGAATGGCAATAAAGAGGATGGTGGATTAGAATTAATGAAATTTTTTATGTAGGATATTGTTTTATGTGCTAGGTGGGTGGTTAAATGCTTATCTAGTACAAAGCCTTGGAAGCTTCTTTTTTAGAAGCACATTCAAATGGATAAGCCTAGAGGTAGTAATTATTGGAGAGATACTCAATTTTTTTAATTGGATCCTTTTTCCAAAAAGCATTATTATATCAGGTTCTATTATTATAAAGTATATTTAAAATGCTTGGAATTTTATCAGTGATTTTTGAAACTTAAATAATATTACTATTTCTACCTCTATACTTGACAAGCTTTCTCCTTAGTAGCTTCCCATTAACAATGAACCATGGGCTATTAAGCATCATGTCTTTATAGTACATGATGTAATGTTGGTATTTCCTCTCATTCATCTCTTCACATGCATAATTCTTGGATTACTTAGTCTAAGTGTCAAACACTCTATGGCATTAATGTTTCTAAAAAGTCTATATTTTTTAATCTATTGGACAATTGGACAGAAGTGTTACTATTCAAGATTCTTATAATGGTTTTCTTGATTTTTGTTGGATTAATGAACGTCATGTTTTTCCATTTCAGTACAAGATTGTGTATACTCTTATTAGTTCTAATACTAATATTTGGCTAAGGCTCAATTATCTTTGAAAGGTTAATTGCAATGTGTAATTATGGAAGAAACGAATTCAAAAGATATGAAATGTCACTACTCCTTTAAAAATTATACATTTTTTGTGGTATTTGATTCATTAAGGTTTGACTATTGGTATTTGTAACTCTCATTTGGATGTTCATGACCTAAGATATCTTGTTTGCAATATGGAAGATACATTACTAAATTTTTCTTTTTTTATTTGCCCCCTTGCTTGTAGCTCTTGGACTTGGTGTAGCAAGCAAGTATTTACTTGGTTTTCAACTAGGATTAGCTAAAGTTCTATTTAGCAACACTCTTCAAATTCAAGGATTTCTACATCATAGTTGGCATTTCTTTTGCCATTTGGAAGTTTCGATGTAATATGATTTTTTAAAAAGATTATCTAGTTAATTTTCTTCATTTATCAATTCAAGGTGACATCATTTAGTAAGTGATGCTTTAGCTAAATTCCTAATTATCTCTTTGTAGTTTTCTTTTTTATTAACATAAAACCTTTAGTAGGCATCCCTACAAATAGTTGGGCCTTTTCCTTTTATTATAAGGATGAAATGTTTTGGAGTTTCTCCTATGCCTCTCTACTTTTGTATATCTAATTTTTTTAAATATGTTTATTTTTTGGGTCTAACACCACTCCCCCATAACAAAAACATATATATTTTTGACTAATAGTTCAACTACCAATCATAGATCAATAACACTAAATAATATTCCATCTATAATGCTTCAGGAAGAGCTTATTCGTGATGCTAAATAATATCCCATCTATAAAACGAAAGGGATAGCTTATCTATAATGCTACATAATATTTGATCCATAACATTCCAAGGAGAGCCTATTTGTGACACTAAATACTATTTTATCCATAATACTAGCATATTTTCTCTTAGCAATCTATGGCTTCTATATTATGTCTTCTTATTGCAATGCACAAGGAATAAAATTTGAAAGCGGATGGGAGTATGTATGGAAATAACAATCTATGAAAATTCAAATATTTTGTAGCACAAGATTTAGAACCAAACTTAAAATTAGGTATCTTCTCATCATGCAATCATAGTGATTTGACCAAAATTGTTATATAATTTGATAAACTAGCAAGTTGGATAATTTTTAATATAATAGATGAGCTAAATTTCAATTTCATTTTTATAAGATTCTCTCAACCAAAATATAGGTATATATATTTGTTATAAATACTTGTAAAACTAGAAATAACTAACTTTACCATTTCTAATCCAAAACTATTATTCTTGCTAGAGTTACTTCTATAAAAATCACAAATGCTTAGCATGTTACTTATTCAAATTTATCAACACATCTCATTCACTTGAAGAAAATGGATGTTACTATTTATAAAAAAAGACAACAATATAATGAAGTAGTTTGTTGTCATATCATTACTTTACTTAACAATAACCTACACTTGTTTCCAACCATATAACAAAAGATTCAATTTTGTTATGCATACAGTAACACTATATCCATCCATTCCAAAGTAAAAGTTATCTAATAATGTAACCACTCTTGCACTTTTTTTCAACCATTACTATAATAAATAATAAAGGATTCAATTTTCTCAAACACAACAATGGCATTGTATCCTTGCATCCCAAAGTAAAATTTATCATAATCACTTACCAATGATATTATGAATTGTAATTACAACATTTCCCACCTATTCATATGATGGAACAAACTTTGAAAAGTTCTGTGTCACTTACACACAATATTTCATGTGTCATGAAACCCAAGCTCATCTAGCTTGTCCTACCTAATTTAGATTTCACATAACTTGTGAGAAAAGTCCTAGGGTAGAGGTTCCTCTAGTTCCTTCCCATGGTACAAGGGCCATGGAGGACATTGAGGTGTTTGTGAGTGGCACTCAAGTGTTACAAAATCCATCCTAGCTTGGCGGTACCAAACAAGTAATAGGACTCTACCCTATTGTTTCCCCTTCCTAGTCCTCCTCATCTTACCCTCACAATGGAGAACTACATGGCCTTGATTTTGCAATGGTCATAGATATGTTGGTAGTATGGATTGGATAGTCCTAGTGTAGTGCGTTATTGAACTTTGTACCAAACCCTCAAAGGTCTAGAAGTGAGGTACTTTCCCTATAGATTCATTATTGTCTTTCCACCAATGATGTCTACAAGGTTGTTTATGTACTTGGTTTCTTGTCCTTACTCAAATTTTAGAGTTTTCCTAGAGGTGTTATCTCACTTGATATGAAACAAATGTGTTGCTTACTTCATTCTAAATCATTCAAGTCATAGCAATGTTCTCTTTGAGGCATAGTCTCTTGGGCTTTCTCTTGGGATTTCACCTTAGGTCCATTGGATTTAAGTGAATTCGTAAGGATATCAGGTGTCATTATTATAGACAGTATCAAGTCCACTTCTTAGATGTATTATTACAAGTGCAACATTCTCTTAAGGTGCTATACCTTAGAGTTTTTTTACCTATGGTTCTTCCATTTATATAACATTGTAATATAGGATCATATCTTTGTGTATGTACGAAATTTTTGCCCTTATGGGAAGACTCTTGCAAGATTTTCATCTTAGAGCCATTGCTACAGTGCTAGCAACCTTTATGTTTTATGCACACTTGAGGATAGATGCAATTGTATTGATGTTGTTCTCCATTTTACTTTTTTGATGGTTGGACTAACTATGGTTTACTTCAATATGGCTAATGAAGGTTCTATTGGCAACTCATAAATTGTTGCCCAAGGAGCTTTCATCTCTAGTCTCTGGTGGTTCATTTGGGATGAATTGAACCTAGTCTTCACTTTGGTCTCCACCTAGATGACATGTTTCAAGATGACATTGATTATAATGTGTAGGATGCAATATCTTTTCATCCCCACTTATCTTAGATACCAGTAAGTGTGGGAATTACAAACTGGGCCATGGTTTTGTCCAAGTACCTTGGGATGAAGGGCCTTTGAACATGTGCTCCTAGTGAGCCTTATTTTGGATGGATCAAGACCATAATTGATAAACTTATATACACTCATGTGTAAAATTATATGTTATCTAATTGTGTCAATGCATCTTTCTTTTATGCCATGTTTTGAGTTTCACATGCACATCCCTCTTGCTCTGTCTATCTTTTATTATTGCAAGGCTTTGTGATTTATGCTTGGCTATGGCTTATTGCTGAATTTTATTGAGGATGCATCTTGAGACCTTGGGATCTACTTTAAGACCAACGTTATTATGGTTCTTATTTTAATGCCCTCTTATGCTTCAAGCCTGATTACCCTTGTTGCTAATCTCATGGGTGTTGTGTTTCCTCTTTCATCTTAGCTATGTTTGCCCTGGGCTTGATGGCATAACTTCTTTAGTTAACATTCCTTAAGGCCTTTTAATTTGGAGATCTCTTGGAACAGGTTGTCCTAATTTTTATCATTGTTGAGACCTCAACTCTTTTGTTGGATGTCTTCTCCTATGAATGCATCCTCTCTAATGTTGCCCTTGGAAGTGTGAATTGAATCTTTTGTTGTTGAGACCTATTTTTTGCTAGAACTTGGTCTCCTTCTATATGTTACTAGATGAGGTGATGGATTTGGTTCCTATTCCCTCTTACAAATTTTTTAAGACCTTATTCCTAGTAGGATCTAGTGTCTATGGTTAGGTACAATTATTGTATGTGAATCTCTCGAATTATGAGAGTGCTTCATTTCATCCTCTTTGGTGTGTTCCATGCTAGTTTCTTTTGTGTGAGTGTATTGAATGGATTCATGATGCTTTGCATGATTGATCTCTATGCATGTAGCTAAGCTCTTGCTCTTTGTGGCATTGTAAGATTGTGATATCTCTATGGTTGTGATCATGCTTAATGGTTGCATTTGATGGATGGTGTTCTATACATGTTTCCTGCTAACTCTTTTGTTTCATAGCTATTGTCTTAGTCTTGCAGGCAACACAAGTACAAAGTTATAGACAATGGGAACTTCAGTTAATTTTGTGAGCACTATATCTTTGGGGTAGATAAGTACTCTTGAAATCTTAATGAATTAGTTATGTGGTCTTAGAATCTTGACATTGGGTTGTGAATTTATTAGTACCAATGTTGTGATGAAATAGCTGCTACATCATGTTTTGTTTGTCTCTCAATGCTTTAGGTGGGCACTAGCAAAGTATAGTGATCCATTCTAGTTCCTTTCAAATATTAGGTTGGTAGAAGGCCTAGAATAGTATCCTTGGTCATGCCAGATACTAATGGCCTAGGAGCGGCCAATGGCTTGAGGTCCTAATGTGGCATGTGATGGATCTTCAAATTGTATTTTATGTTGCTCAATCAATGTTTTCAATAGTATTTTTGAGGTTGGTGAGGTGCTACAGTTGTTCATGTACATGCAGAGATAGGTTTTGAAATTAGAAAGACATAGCTTTGGTATTGCTTGTGGTGGTCTAAAACCTTTAGCTTAGAATGAGCTTGGGTAGTTCATCCTCTAGACTACTAGGCCTGGGTAGCATTCCCTATTGTTAGTGTTATGTTTATCAAATGTATCCATACTTCCATGTATGCTATATTGTAATGTTGTATTGTATTTAGTATTGACAGTTCATGCACCAGGAAGTGCTAAATTTTTTATGTCTTTGTGAAGTGGTTATCCCCTATTCTAGGCTTGTGCCACACCCTTTGATAAGGTCAACTATTATATATTATGTTCCTAGTATAGCTAGTTTTTCCTATTAGAACTTTTTCTATATAATGTAACCAATATCTCTCCCTCAATATGAGACCTCCCCAAAGCTCTATGGCAAAATATACTCTATAAATCGTAATGTCGTAGGGAGGTTATGGCATGTTCTTGTCCATGGTGTTCTCATACCAATGCTTTGTATCCCCTAGTGATGTTGGGATATCATGAAGGTATGTCCTACAGTGGTCATTTGGGAGGTATGATAATTCATTGAACTCTTCCTTTAGGATCCCTTAATTGGCAGAATTCTTATTCACGAGTGATTGGTGGTGGAGTGTAACCAAATCTCAAACAATTTGTTTAATGAACTTAATCATGATAGTAAACGGTTCTTAGTAGCCATTGTATTATAGTAACAAATCTAGGCATTTGATTTGTAAATGTTGTTATCATGACTGGTTGCGATGCAGTAGTGAGTCTTGAGTATTACTACCTAGACTCCTCCTCCATGGTTGGTTATGGTCTTTTGAGGTAGTTTTCTAACTTATGGGATGGTGGTCCATTCTTGAACAAATGGTATTACAATTACTAGAATCATTAACTTCTCTTAGAGGTCCTATTGGGTGATCCTCTACATGCATGATAAATGCTCAAGCCTATGCTTTCATGACTTGGGGCTTTTGGCTCATTTCTGAGCTATGGTGTATGGCCCTATCTCTCTAGCATAACGTTGGTTGTTTTGGTATTCCAACCTCTTTATGTGAGATAGTAATGATAGTGCACTCTATTTCAAATTGACTCTCTAGCCTAATGGCATGGCCTAATGATGATATCCCCTCTTAGATGAAAACACAAATGTGATGAGTTGATCATGGTATACAGTTGTTCCTGGCATGGTAGGAAATAAAGATTATGAAGACATGTATGTTCCCTAGGGGCATATATCAATGTTTATCCTTGGAGGCATTCGACATGCTTCCCTAAAGAAAGCTCCTAAAGACTGGTGCTTGTCCCACCTCTCAGGGTAGGAAGGACAAGCTATAAGAGGTGAATGTAGCTAATTCTTTCCTATAAATGGAACATAGTGGTTATATTGAAAGATGTGATTGGAGAATTATCTTAAGGCCGATTTCTCAACCCGTCCTCCACTTGTTTAAGCATTCGAGCAAATGATTTTGATGTTGGATATACTTAAAGGATGTTGATGATTAGAAGAGTTGGGATGCTATGATAGCATCTTGGAGAAGTTTTCCAAATAAATTTTTGGGTCTTCTCCCTTGCCGCAAATACGAGATTTTGTGTTCAATGATGGAAATGTGAATTGTGGAGCTAGTACATCTATAGACGGCAAGGTCAGAACAAAGAGATCTACCTCTAAACCTTGTTTGGAAGAAGGATTATGCTTAACTCCCTCCCTACTAGCCTAGACCAATGTTAAAGGATAAATAAAGTTTGTTGGTGTACACATGGTGATCTAATGCTTAGATGGCTGAACTAGTTAGACCCCATGGATCTTGAAGACACAAGTAGAACCTGGGATTCTAATAAGCTTGAGTTACTTGTTGAAACATGGACCTTTTGGAGCATGCTCTCTCTTTAAGATACGGTTTCGTAAGTCCATCACCAAGCTAAAAATGAATCTTGGTGAACTTTCAAATTGACATTTAAAAAACTCTCTAAAAATTGGTGGACATCAAGAAGCCATTTAGTAGGGACTTAGTTGAACTTGTGAAAGAGGAACACATCTTCTTGCATAGGTATGGGTTTACACATATGGACAAGACTCTAGATCCAATTAAGGGATGGATCTAAGGGATGCCTTAGAGATGTTGGCCCCTTAGGTTAACCTTATTTCTCTTGTCATGGAGTAGGGACGATTATGAGTTCTTCCAAGTGCCCTTTACATTTCATGTACAACCTTGGATGGAAGGATGTATTAGGCATTGGAGTTAGTACCTTCCTTCAAGCCTACCATCATTAGAGTAGAGTGACTTTCCAAAATTGACTAAGCTCCAAACCTTTACTTGAAGTGTACTCTTGAAGCTTATCCTAGGCTCCACTTTGAGGATGTTGCTTCTTTTATGCGAGGGAGGATTGTGAAAGATGTCTCATGGGTAAAGGTTTTCCTAATTCCTCCTCATGGTATAAGGGCCATGGAACACCTTGAGGTGTTCATGAGTGGCACTCAAGTGTTACAAAACCGATCTTGACTTGGTGGTACCAAGCAAGCAACAAGACTCCATCTTGTTGTTCCTCCTTCGTAGTCCTCCTCATCTTACCTTCACAATGGAGAACTACATGTCCCTAATTCTATGATGAGACGCGACATGCACTGAGCCGCGATATCGCATCCCATGCGATATCGCGTACGCGATATCGCGGTCCGCCGCCATATCTATAAATAAGAGGCGGCACTCCCTTCATTTCCCAATCCTGGCTAGAAGTAGCGAAGCTCTGGCAGATTGATCACTCCAGAGTTAGAATTTTTCCCACTTGCCCGCAGTAGGAGTCCTAGAGTGAACGGCTCTTTATTCGAGTAGCTTGTAACCTGAACCCAAGTTGTGTACGGCAACAAAGATGAACTTGATTGGATAAACCTTACAGCACATGGTTTTATTATTGTTTATTTATTGCTTTCCTAGTGCGCATAAATACGACTTGATTACGAGCATCTACGGACGTGTACGGCTAATCAAGGAATCGGCTGCTTGTCACAACGCGTGAGTACGACTTGACTACAAGCATTGACTGCTTGGTAACCCAGTAGCGTATTCCAGGATTCTGCGCTTGGTAATCCCAGTGGTAGTCCAATGTGTATGGCTAGTCAAGGAATCGGCTACTCATTGCTAGGCTAGAACGTGTGATAAGTACGACTTAGTTACGAGCACCCACGGGTGTGTACGGCTAGCTAAGGAATCGGCTGCTTATCACACTTAAGCTAAATAGGTGCCTCAGTACGACCACTTCGAGCACTTGCGTTACGTGTGGTGATCCCAGTAACGATTAGCGTTTGGTAAGCCACAGTTGCATAGTTCAGGGTGTGTCCGGTAAGTGGGAACGGATGCTGACGCTAGTTAATTTAGACTTAGGACATTAGTTAGAGTTAGCTTAGTTTCTCAACCCTTTCCTCTGATAGCATAGAAGATAAACCGAAAAATACCAAAAAAATCACATACCTCAGACTTGCTTAACCATACACCGTGACACTTACAAGCAAGCCTGGGAAGACAACGAACGATTAACCCCAAGTGTTTCTTGTGGTGTTAAGGCATTTAGTCTGCGGAGTTCGATCGGATCGCACGTGCACGCTCGTATTCGTATGGTTGAGTGTAGGGGTACCTCGCCACTCATCATTCTACAATGGTTGCAGATATGTAGGTAGTATAGATTGGATAATCCTAGTGCAGTGCCTTGCTAAACCTTGCACTAGATCATGAGGGGTCTAGGGGTGAGGTGCTGCCCCTTGTAGATACATCGTCATTCTCCCACCGATAATGTCTACATTGTTGTTTGTGTACTTGTTTGCTTATTCTCATTCAAAGTTTAGAGATTCTCCTAGAGGCATTATCCTACTCGATATGAAACAAACGTGTTTGTCACTTCCTTTTAAATCATTCAAGTCATAGCGATGTTTTCTTTGAAGCATAGTCCCCTAGTCTTTCGCCCTAGGTCCATTGGATCTAAGGGAATTCGTAAGGGTGTCGATAATGTTGAGGCAACATTGTTATATAATCACTCTTGCACTTTTTTAAACCATTACTATATTAAATAATAAAAGATCTTATTTCCTTCAACACAATAATAACACTATATCCATGCATTCCAAAGTAAAAGTTCTTGTAATCACTTACTAATCATAAATTGCAATTACAGCATTTCTTGCCTATCCATATAATAGAATGAAGTTTGGAAAGTTCCGCATCAGTTGCGCGATATTTGAAAGGGTATGAAACCCAAGCTCGTCCAGCTTGTCCTACCTGGTTTAAATTTCACCTGAAATCCGCTCAGGGACGAAAAATAGCTGCACATTGTTTAAGGATGCGACAGCCAACCCTATGCCTTTGACAATGTTACCATAGCTCACCTTAACAACCCCCCCTTTGACAATGTTACCTTGCAGGTGCAACTAAACAATGTTGATAATCCCGTGTTGTAATTTGTCATGTTATTAACAATTTCGTGGATGTACTGTCACCGTCATTTTGAAATGTATCCTTCATTTCCACCCTACTTCGCTGATTATAAGACATCTCATTTTTGTCGATCGTTCCTTACATGAATGATTTAAAAGTATGGTGTTTGTCTTTTACTGAAATCAAAATTCAGTCTTTCTACTAAAATCAAAACCTAAGAAATAAACAACATGCCGCTGTCAAGACCACGTTATAGTTATTATTTTTGTTTTAAACTCTCATTGAAACACAGGTTTCGTTCTTTGGTAAGCCTATCTTTCTAGATAAAATGAAAACACCCAAGCTAGTTAAGTGCAATAATTGATGGAGCACATTAATGGACGCTTGAGACCAAACGTTGAGACACATATACCAAGGCTGCCCGAGACCAACCGTCAAGACACATATCCTATCCACATTTCCTAAAATCAAAACCGAAGGTAAAAAAATTAGCCCAGCAACAATATGATGCTCCAGACCAGGTTAGCGTTATTGTTATTATTTTTATTTTTATTTTTACCAAACTCCCACAGGAACCCGTGTTCTGTGCCCCTGTCAATCCGAACGCGGTGAGGCATATTATACGCGCAGACTTTCGTTTATTTAATTTCCAATGCACCACATGCCCACCTCAGCCATGATTTTTGAAGAGACACAAAAACGATTTGCAGAATGGATCTGTGCTACTGATTCTTAGCCACTTCTGGCCTCTTTTCTCATCTGGATACTGATCCAGTTTCTCTTTCCAAAACACGATATTAATCAAAAGTCTGCAAAGCTGAAACTGCCGCCCAGTCCAAGAGCATGGCCTGTAATTGGGCACCTGCAGCTGCACCTGCTGTCCAAGCTCAATCACAGATGTCTCCAACACCTCTCTAAGAAATACGCCCAATCCTTCTGCTGAGGCTGGGCCAAGTTGACATTGTTGTGGACCAAGCTGAGGCTGAGGCTCCTGATATTGGTGATTTTCTGCCATGGCTGCCATGGCTGGACCTTCAAGGCCTCCGTCGACGCCAAAAACTGTTCACCGGGAAAGCCGAAGAGGTATATGACAAGGTTATCGCAGAGCATGCTGCCAAACGGGGACAAAATGATATGCAAATGACCGATTTTGTTGATGCGGTTCTCAAGTACGAGCGGCAGAAACGCCCTGAAAGCTCTCATCATTGTAAGTCTTTGAAGTCTGAACCAATTTCGTGCATGAGAGGTCTTTTCGTTCGTAACTGTCCACGAGTTATCTTTACCTGTCTGCAGAAATATTGTGTTCGCAACAGCTTTAGGTTTCTATAGTCGAGCCGCGAAGCATATTTATCTTTTCGGTTGTTTTAATCTTTTAAGCGTTTTTTTCACTAACCGATCCATTTTTCGATGATATTAAGATACAATAATTTTTGCATAGGATGCCTGCACACCCTAGCAAAATCAACGCTGCAACGCATACGGAACAAGCAACATGCAATAACTTAGGGAATCATACAGCTTGATAACCAAGGTCCATGCTCTGACCATCAAATCACATTCGTTGAGTAGACGTTTTCACTTTATTTGTTAGGAACGAGACCTAACAAGCTCTGTCTAAAATTATGCGTAAATAGTGTGGTGTTAGCTCACAAGCTTGGAATGGAGATCTATGTTACAGGTTCGATTTCAGAACTTCACCTCTTTTATGAAGCTGAATATCTTTACAAATAACGGACTCTACCTCATTTATAAATAGGTATTTGGGGATGACAAGGATTCCATAAGAACAAACTATAATGATTCACTAACTTGTAACCTATGTGCTGGGGATCCATGAATCTCATAAAATTTTCATGAACCATGCATTTTGGAAGCCGGACCATGAACGGAAGCACCTAAGATTCTCTGCAAAAACTTTTAATTTAATTTAATTTAAAAAATATACTTAATATAGGTAAAATATGAAAAAATAAAAAATATTTAATTTAAATATTTTATTATTCTATAATTCAAGTCCTCACTTTTAAACCTATCCCCGGTCTTTGCATATGCTTGCGTACCCAAACATGAGTTGAATCAGATTCATTTAATGCATTGTTTGGAACTCATGAGAAATAGAATATATTTGGAAAGTTTCTACTTTTTGAAAAATTCTTATTTTTTTAATATGATATTTTAATCAAGCTCTTCTTGTAGCATATATTACGCTTCTTCAATATATAGGAATTGTTTCTTTTTAATATGCTTTTTCTAGGAGTTAACACTCATTTTCTTTTTTCTTTTTTTTTTTCCTTTCTTAAGTCTCTCAGTACACATCATGCTTGGAAATAGACATCAAGAATTTGTAACAACTTTCAATCAAGCATCAATGATACCATTTTTGATGATTAACCTGACTTGTCTATTTCCTTTCTTTGTGTTTGAAAATATCTTTATCTGCTTGTTCTTTATTCTATGTGCAAGCTTTGGTGTGCATTTAAGTTCTAGCAGCAAGAGTGTAATAGTAATCTTTCTTTAAGAATTAAATATCAGATTCTCAAAGATGTGGTTTTTTGGTTAAGACTTGAAACAAAAAAGCTTAGCATGAACATAAACTATTTATCGGTTTCTTTTGTTTTTAGAGAGAATTTTTTCCTTCTTTTTACAGAAAACCCTTTAGTAAGAAGTGAAACCTATGAGAATAGCAGTAAACAAGGGCAAAGTTTCATTTTCTTGTCTCCAAGTTTTTCTGATTGTAAAAATAAAAGCCTAAAAGACAACTAAAAACAGTTGTACTTTTTCTTTAAACTATTCCTTCACTGTGATTTTTTAAATTTCATATTCACTTTTTTGAGATCTGACCTGTAGGAACATGAACTTGTGACTTGTCACAGCCATACCCTCTAACAAAGTGCTAAGCAAAAGGATTTAAAAATAACCATGTTTAGCTATATAGATAAAGCCATAGTTGCACAACGTACATAAACCTGTAAGCATGATGAGTTGTAGCTAACTGGTGAGCTTACATACTTTGCACCTTAAAATGGTGGTTCGAAGCCTGGTATGAGCATAAGAAGAAGCATGTTTCAAGCACAGATAAAAAGATGGTTGCATTCCTTCTTTTCGACTTTTATTTCAAAATATGCAAAAGCTGCCGCACAATTGCTGATGATGTCGTTGATGTTATGGATGGATGGAAGGAACGACATGTCACAAGGAGACGTGGACACCATCCCAACAGTTGTGGAGTGGGTCATGTCAGAGCTGCTGCGTCACCCTGACGCTATGCACAGGCTGCAGGCGGCTCCACGATTTGGCTGCTCCTTCTCATCCTCCTCCTCCTGAAACAAGCATCATCATGCTGCTTAGGTACACCATTGCAGCTTCTCCTGTAACCCCAGTAAGCAATATGGCTCCAGCCATTTCTGCTTTATGTTCAGGAAAACCATATACTAATTCAAATGGATTTATAAATATGGCCACTTGTCTTTGGGAGTATTGATGAGAGGGTGAATTTGACGGCGTATCCACCCATTTTTGATAATTTTTCCCTTGTAAAATGGAAATTACACGTTTTTAGAAACCTGCAAAAATACGTACAATAATGTATAGCATAGTCGCCAAATGAGTAGTGTCAGCAATAATTTTGACTCTAGGTGACTTGGATGAGTTAGGGAAAAAAGCCCGGAAACATTAAAATCACTTAAACTAAATCAAAATTTAAATAAATATAAATACAAAATAATAATAATATTAATGAAGGCTAAAATTAAAATCCAAATTTTATATTATAAAGTTTTCAAACATCTTACTTATAAAAAACAATGGATTATTGAAAATAATGCATAAGAACATTAACTATCACTATTATTAGCCTCATTCTTGTGTTGGATTCACTACAACATGAAGAGAAGAAGAACCTTCTGTTGGATGCTTTCCCTTTTTTGAAAGCTAAACACTACGAATATGATCCCTACCAGTCCATGTAGTTACTAGCCTTAAGATTTCCTTAGCTTCTTCTTCTAAAGAATGAGATTGCAATGTCTGGTCTTCACTTAAAAATTGAGACTGAGAATCCATATCTGTCGTTTCAAGGATAGAAGCAGCATCATTGTGCATCCAAGAAGGATCATCCTCATCAATATCATCAAGCATAGATGGATCACATCAAGCATAGATGGATCAATTGTTTCATACTCGGATCTAATTTTATTTTTTGTTTTTGGCCAAAGAAAGTTGCATTGTACAAAGGCCAAATCATTAAGCCTAGCTCTTGTTAGCCTATTACGTTTTTTGGAATGTATATGCTCAAAGACACTCCAAGTGTGCTCACATGATATAATTAAAATAAAAAAGTATATCAATATATTGAAAATTACAATTCAGTCTCATTAAAAAAGAAGTTGATCTATACATATCATGTAATTATTCTTACCAATCCTCTACAATCCATAATTATTTTAGCATAGTTAAACAATTGAGTAAGATAAAAAATTTCAAATGCAAAAGTTGTAAATAGAATTTAAAACTACAAACAAGGTCTCAAAGACTCCATTAGTAGTGTTACTATTGGTCAACTCAAATCAATGGAATGTCTAGTTCTATAGATTGTGTGATCCATACTCATAGAAACTCTTTCTTGACGACTTAAAAAAACTTATCAAAAACATTATTTAAGCATGTTCCCAATAAATTCCTATCTTCATCCAATGGAGCAACACCAAATCCAAATCTTGGATTTAAGATATGTGTTGCTCCATATAGATCATTGAACATATTTTGCTTCCATTTTTTAAAGAGCTTTTCAATTTTTGCATACCTTCCATGTAAAGCCCTAGAATCCTTGACTTGCTTAATCTTTTGTAACGTAATGTCCATTTCATGGTGCATAAATCCCACGCAAGGCATCTTCGCATTAGTCATCCCCAAAACTTTAACAATTGGTTTTGAAATTTATAAATAAAAATAGAAAGTGTTTATAAAAATAAGTAATTATAATAAAATAATTCATTAATTAAAAAAGAAAGTTGATATAATTAATCTNAATAAAATAATTCATTAATTAAAAAAGAAAGTTGATAGAATTAATCAAAATATTATATACATGTACTATAAGTTGTGCATTTGACCAAAAGCTACTAGAATTATCATCATCATCATAAACAATACTACTTATAGCATCATGGATGATTGAAGAGACCTATATTTGTCATCATGCCTCCATTCCTTAGATCAGAACATTGTCAAGAGGGGAGTTTTATGATTTAAAAGATTTTGCAAAAGGATGAAGTTTATAGAAAATCATGTGATACAAGGATGAATAGTTTCTAAAGAAGCATGTTGTTGAAATAAATCATGAATAAGTCCATGATTATAAATAAATTTTGTTATAAACTATGTTGCATTGAAAACCTACAAAAAACACACACTCACATATGTATTACATTATCAACTAAGAAAATGTACCATAAATTATCAAATTCAATAAAAGATACAATACAGAATGTTAGCATTGCATGCTTAACCAAGGATAATTTGGATATATCTTCTAATAGTAGGTCCAAGCAATGTGTGATACATGATGTCCAATAAAGACTAGGAAACTTTGTCATTAATAAAGAACCAACATACCTAAAAATAGAGGCATTGTCAGTGATTACCTACATTAAAATATTAGTTTATTTTAAATTACAAAATAAAAGAAAGGAACAATTAAATTAAATTATAAATAATAGAATTTACAAACTAAAACTATAGGATTGGCACCAATGTAAGTAATAACTTCTTTAGCTAAAGAGATAGTATTTTTTATATCTCTTTTCTTTTTGAAGAGCTAGTAATAAAATTTCCATTAAACCTTCAGAAATTCTTACTTTCTCTTTTTCTTCATTCCCAAGACCTTCGTATCATGATTTATTCTTTAACTATTTGATAAGGACCTGATATATCTTAAAAATCAGTAGTATTGTGACTAATAATAAAAAATAGAGAAAAAATATATTGGTCCAACTCAAGTCAAGTCGACTGAAATTGCGAAGCACCGATTAGTCACAGAATCGGTGATATAAGTTAAAAATTTTGCAACAATAATATCATAGTTACAACATCATATTTATGATATTGTAGATACATTATCATATCTCAGCATACATTATTGTATAAAAGATATCATAGGGTGTATGCCAGCCTATATAAGTAACACTTAGGGGCAAAAAACTGGGAGATACATTAGCGTAGTAGCATAACTCTTTTAGTTTGCTTTCTTGAATTCAGTACTTAGCAATGTGATGTTTTGTAATTGAATGGAGTCTTTATTCCAGTGTGATGTACTTGGACGCATTGCATGCATAGCAATAAAGATCAAGATTACTCTACATCATTGTAGAAACACTTACTTTTATTTCTATTTTAATTTAGCTTAATGTTTACTATTTACTGTTTTCATAATTAATGATTACCATTATTTGCAATTTACTTTTAATGTCATTAAGTGGAATAAGTACAACTGATCTCGTGCACATAAGTGTAACTGCTTGGTAACCTAGTAGTACGATCACTTGGTATGCCCAGTAGTGTGGTACTTGGTAATCTTAGTAGTAGTTGCACGAAGTTCAAGGTGTGACCAAAAGATTAGGACCAACTACTCATTGCAAAGGCTAGTTTAAATTTGTTTTACTATCACTTAGATTTAGAAACCTTTACTTTCACTTCATGTTTACTATGAGCTGAATGGCCAATTCAACATCAATATCATATACCTCACCATGAGTTAAACCATACACATTAATTTTACTAACTCACATGGGAAGACAACAATACAAACTTAATCAATTACTAGTATAATCACATTGCCTTATCTACAAAATGTGATCAGGATTGCACGTGAACACTCGTATCTTGTATGGTTAAGTGTTGGATACTCCACTGCTCATCATTGGTGTCGTTGCCGAGTGATGAGTGGCGAGGTACCCCTACACTCAACCATACGAATACAGGCATTTCATGCGTAATCTGGTCAAACTCCAAGGACTAAGTGCTTACTCGCCTTAATAGAACACTCAAGGTTAATCAAGCACTGTCTTCCCAAACTTACTTGTATTGTCACGGTTGTATGGTTAAGTAAGCGTGAGGTATATGATTTTTATAACTTTTATCTTTCTAATGTCTTATGCTAATAGGGGGAGGTAAAGAGAATTAAGTGACTAACTTAGATTAACTATTCACTAATTAAGTTCTAATTGTTCCTAACACCAGTATCCATTCCCACTTGCCGCACACATCCTGAACTTGTGCAACGTTGCTGGGATTACCAAACACTAATCGTTACTGGGTTACCAAGCGCTACACAAATGCTTGAAGCGATCGTACTGAGTGTACTTAACTAAGAGAGAAAAGGGTTGAGAGAGAGATTAATTAACTAGGATAGCATTTAAACATTCAACAATAATTAATTACTATTTAGCTTAATTTGTATACTACAAGGTTTATCATAAAGTTTGTCTTTATTGCCATAGACAAATGTGTGCTCTCAGGTACAAATTGCTCGAACAAAGATCCATTCACTCTATGACTCCTACTGCGGGCACACAAAAATTATTCTAACTCTGGAATGGTAAAGCTGCAAGAGTTTAGCTAAGGGTCTAACTCTAACTATCTTGAACAAGGGAAGCTACCTCTTATTTATAGAAGATCAGGTAGGACACAATTTCGCATACGTGATATCATGTGGCGAATGCAATATCACAAATCCAATATCGCGTACGCAATATCACGGCTCATCATACCGACATGACTGAATGAAAACTTGTCCTTGAGTTCCTTACAAAATATTGGAAAGGTATAGGATTATTGACTTGAATGACACTAATGGTGAATGGGGTGACACATGAATGGATCTATCATTACAATACATGGCAATATTAGTGTTCATGATTACAAGAATGAACACTATACACAAATGACATCCAGCCTTATTTGGTAGCTAAGAGAGAAGAGAGAGAGAGAGAAGGACAAGGAGAAGATGTGTTGTTGCCGATGCCAGGATTTCACCTTCCATTGTCCATCCATAATAGTGCCATCAGTCTTGTTCCTTGCACAATTGTTCCAGCACCACTCCATCCTAAGTGTTTCCTCTAGATCCAGTCCATTGTTGTATGATTGCCATCTACACACATAACATAGTCACATATGAGCAAGGATAAGTAAATCATAATATAGTTGATACCTTGCCTCAGTGTAAGGTCCATTGGCTAAGTTGTGATATGGCTAATACGGATTCTAGAGATATAACACTGGTGACTACCCAAGGTGTATGGGTTAGGAGAAAATTGAAAAAAATTGGACCAGGACCCCCATGACTAAGAGCGATTCTTCGGTAGCGATAGAATGGAAAAATATAATGATTAAGAAAGATGGACAAAAAGAAACAATGACAACGCTGATAAAATGGATGTCAGAGGTGGAAATCAACAAAATAAATGGTGATTGCAGCAATGTTTAAGGGAAAGAAGCTAACTGATGCACCAATTAGGAATGCCAGTGGGTCCTCCCCAAAGCAGGCTCATGCCCTTAATGCCCTGACAATCCCACATTCAAAGAGTCCGTAGGCTCTAGAAATGTCATTTTGAAGCAAGAGTTAAAGTCTTACCCACAAGATTTTACTAAAAAGAAGACAATGCATCAACCAAAATGTAGACTACTGATACAACCAACAATGAGGTGGAAAATGGAGAAAGAATGATGATGAGAAGAGAATGGAATGGAGTCTAAAAAACAAGGTGGTGTATAGCCCATTGTGTATTTATGGTTAATGTGACTTACTAGATCTCATTCCAAATCCAGCCTCAAACAATACACATCCAGTGACTTCGCATTAATACACTTGGCCAATCCATCCACTTGAAGTAGCAAGAATACTTCTGCCAAAGAGTCACCACCATTCCAAGGAAATGAGAAAGGGAAAAGTAGGAAGCGAGAGAGGGCCTTAGTTAGAGGGAACATGTCTATTTAGTTCCATAACTAGTGCTTGTAGCCTAGATGATTATTTTGTCTAAGGGATCTACTTTGAATTCTCATTGTTTTTTTTTTTATGTGAGAACCACACCATGCAAAGACTTATTATATTTATTAGCTCAGCTTCCCAACAATGGAGCAATGTTGGAATGGTAAGGAAAACTCAAGAAGAAAACATCCAAGAACCCAAGAGAATGGCCAGAACAAATGCATCAAATCCCCTTTAAGTCACACCCTTTTCAGTCCTTGAGTCCTTCCTTAGTTTGAGAAATGCCCAGTCACCAATTTGTTGATAGTTTTATGATTAAGAAAGGGACCGTACAATTCCAAGCTAAGAGAGACCATAGAAATTTATGAATACATGGATGACGTGGACTCATTGCCTATTATATCAAAAGAACCATACCTTAGTATCAACATTATAACTCAAAGGTAAAAACCAAACATTAGCAATCAATAGAATACAGTTCATACCACCATCAAGAGCACTTATGAGGTCACAAACTTAACAAAACAAAAGAAAAAAAAAGAAAAAACAAACAATCACACAAAGAAATGAAAAAGTATCAGCGAAGCTGCAAAACAAAAACAAGAAAAGTTAAAGAAATTTGTTAAAAAAAATGTGTAAAACAAAAACTTAAAAAGGAATTGAGGGCCTTAATTGATCAGTAGAGGTGGCCATCTCCCCCATGACTGAGTTGGAAGGGGGAGATCTAAAATAATGAGCAAGGTCATCCCTTCTCAAGGGAATTATGTGCACTGGTCATTCTAAGTTCATGGAAGGGTTTGGTCTGTCGCACATTGACTAGTAATCTCTTATCAAGGATCTCAGGTTTGTATATGGTCATGGCCCCTGAAGGAAAGGTTGTATGAATNTAGAGAACCTTATCTCCTGGTTGATACTTAACCTTTCGAATCTTCAAGTCATGGCATTGCTTGTTATATGCCTTATGCAACTCATTTGATGATAGGGCAGCTAATCGATTTTTGTGTAGCACATTTAAAGTTTTCAACCTTTGTTTTTGTGCTAGATCAAGATCAACATGGAGGTCACAAGCCATGGATAGTGTACGGAGCTCAGTTTGAATTGGAAGCATTGGAAGCTTACCGTACACTGACTCATAGGGAGAGTAGCCTATAGGGAGTTTCCAGGTGGAGTAGTATGCCCAAAGAGCATCATTTAGTTTAGTGCTCTAGTCTCACCTATACTTGCTAATTTTCCTAGTTAATATTTTAGTGATCTCCCTAGTGGTGACCTCAGCTTGTCCATTAGCTTGGGGGTGATAAGGTGTAGTCAATTTATGTTCAACCCCTAAGCATTGCGTTAATTTCTGAAAAGATTCACTTGTGAAGTATGTTCCATTATACAAAATAAGTGCACGTGGCACACCAAACCTATTTATGATTTTTTGTTGCACAAATCATGCAACTGTAGATGATGTGCAGTCTATAACAGCAATTGCTTCAGCCTATTTTGTTAGATAGTCTATAGTAACTATGATGTAAGCTTTTCCATTGGACATTGGTGTAATGGGCCCCATAAAATCTATTCCCCAAATGTTGAAGGGTTCTAAAGGTTGAATCCATTGTTGTAGATCCTCCATTCTAGCAGTCATTCCCCCATCATGTTGGCAGTGCTCACAAGATTGGAAAAATTAATGGGNATATCCTACAAGCAAGATCTTAATAATCATTCATCTCCCCACATAGTGACCCCCACAACGGCCCTCATGAGCATCTTAGAGAACTCTCAGTTGGTCTTCCACGAGTACACACAATCGAACCAAGCCATCAGGACATACTTTGTAAATTTGTCCATTAATCTCCATGAAGTACTTAGCTTTGTGAAGAAACTATTATTTTTTCCTAAAGTTTATCTCCTGTGATGTTTGTTGATTAAGGAGATAGGTGAGAATGCTACTATACCAGTTTGTTTCCGTGGGTTGGTTTTTCACTACACCAGCAAAGAGGGCCTCATTGAGAACATGATCAGACATTACATATTCATTCTCTTTGTTGTCCCAATGCGACTGAGATAAATGATCTACAACTACATTCTTGATGCCCTTTCAATCGATCATCGTTAGATCGAACTCCTGTAGGATTACCAGCCACTGTATAATATGAGGGCTAACCATTGGCTTGTTCATAAGGAACCAGATTGCACTATGATCTGTATGGATGAACACTTTTTAACCTAACACATAGTGCCTAAATTTATCCAGTGCAAATACTACAATCATTAATTCTTTTTCTATAGTTGTGTAGTTAAGTTGTGCATTGGCGATACTCCTACTTGCACAGTGGATGTAGTAAGGACGTTTTTGGTCATCTAACTATGTAAGTATGGATCCTAAGGCATAATTGGACACGTCAATCATTATATGGAATGGTCTAGACCAGTCAGGAGCTTGTAGAATGGGAGTTCCTACAAGCTTTTGTTTTAGAGTTTGGAATGCTCGTTCACATTCCCTAGTTCATTCAAATGGTGCATCCTTCTTTGTTAGCTCTACCAATAGTTTGGAAATCTTGCAAAAGTTCTTAATGAATCTCCTATAATAGCCAGTGTGTCCAAGGAATGATCAAATGTCTTTGATAGTTTTCGATCGACGGGTGATTCCTTGGATGACCCTAACTTTATCTAGGTCTACCTCTATTCTTGAATGTAAAACCTTATGCCCAAGTACTATGCCTTCTTGGACCATTAAATGGCTTTTCTACCAGTTGAGCCTTAAGTTGGTTTCTACGCATCTTTTTAGCACTTACTCTAACCGGTCCAAGGCTTGATCAAAACTTGTTCCATAAGTGGAGAAGTCGTCCATAAAGACTTCCACTCTATTTCCTATCTACTATTGGAATATGCTTAGAACTAGACATTGAACCATGGCAAGGGCATTGAACAAGCCAAATGGCATTTGTTTATATGCAAATTTTCCCCAAGGACTAGTGAACATTGTCTTGGCTTGATCTTTTGCCGCTATCCATATTTGGTTGTATCCACTATAGCCATCCAAAAAACTAAAATAGGGATGCTCTACTATGGTGTCTAATACTTGGTCAACCAATGGAAACAGAAAGTGATCCTTAAATGTTTCCATGTTCAGCAGCCTATAATCTATACACACCCTCCATTTTCCTCCCTTTTTAGGCACGATCACCAGAGGGCTAACCCATTCACTATCAGCAATTGGATATATGAACCCAGCCTTAAGAAGCTGTTCTATTTCTTCTTTTACTATTTGCTTCAATTTTGGGTTCAATTTCCTCTGCGGTTGTTTTTGAGGTTTCATGGAGTGGTTAGTGTAAATCCTATGCTAACATATCCTAGGATCTATTCCAGTTAATTCGGGGTATGACCAGGTAAAGGATTTTGACCACTTTTTTATCACTTTCAGCAGTCTTTCTTTTTGTTTGGGAACAAATATTGCATTGATGATCACCGATTTTTCATTTTTGAGGGTCATATATTCTAGACCGATGGGCAATGGTTTCAAATCTAGGGGCTCTTGTTTAAATTTTTTAGGAATTTCCAACTTCCCCCAGTTTATGTTTTCAAGGTTAAGGCTTGGAAGTCAGCAACGAACTTGATCTAGTGTATCTATGCTTTCAATGTAAGCACTAGTTATTCCCTCAATTACTTCAATGCACGTTAGTGAGTTGCTCTCTTGATAACCATCAGCCACTGGGTGTCTTCTTGTCGTGTGGTTGCTACATACAGGCACTTTTGTATATTAATGTCTTGTGCACACCGATTGCATGTAGAAAATGCTAAACTTTGCATAACCCATGATCTCTATACGCAATTGCACCCTGTGTCACTATATCTGATGCATAGAAATTTCTTCTTCTCGCTCTTTCCAAAAGTGTTCTTCTTGGATATTTCTAGGGAAAGATCACGGATTCCTAGGTGTGCATCTATAGTACTTAGCTATGATCTTCCCATTATTATTGGGAAGTCCCCTTTACCATTGTTCACTTGTATCACTAGGAAATTAGTTGGATATGACCACCCACACACAGTGGTAACGATGTCCTCCACCAGTCCCAAGGGGACAGTGATGGACTGGTCAGCCAACTCTAGGCAAATATTACTCTTCCTGAATGGAGGCAGGTTCCAGGCTTTGTACATCTCTTGTGATATTAGGTTGACTCCAGAACCTAAGTCCAAAAGAGCTTTACATGGTTCATTTCCATCGACTTTGAGATAGATTAGAGGGCTTCTAGGATTAGAGAATTTCCTGGGAAGGTGGCCCACCTTAATCCAGTCAATAACGGCATGTGTTAACATAACTATATGCGTTGAGCTCGATGTTTGGTTTGAAGGGAACTCTAAAGCTTTATTTTATAGGGAGGCATTTAGAGGTTCAATCGCTTGTGGTTGTGAGGGCTTGGTTGGACTGTTGGTTTTGAAGAAAGGTCTTTTCTTCATAAGGTTGAGAGAACCAACTCTTGGTTGATTATTCACAGCCCTCATGACATTGTGTTGCTGTGGTTGGGTAGGGAGTTCCCCTTCCATTGCTAGAGCAGGTGCTAATGGAGCTATCTGTGTGAGAGTTGTCGATGGATTCAAAGGATTGTATGTGTGTGGGTTATCAGCACTAGGAGAAGGAGTTCTAAAATACACCCGAACTTGGTAGTGATGTTGTGGTGTAACGTGACCAACAGAGTCACGTGGAGAGATTGGATGCTGCACGTAGTAGCCATATGGGTCTAGTTTTTGGTAGGGGTATTGTTGCCTTGGTGGTGGCATCCCTCATGACTGTGGGTATTTCCACTGTTGATGTTGCTCAACGTGTTGTGGTGGAGTTCCACTTGGATAATATGTTGAAGGTTGGTGGAACTACCTTGGGTTACCTTGGGGATAAGGTAACTGTCAGGGTGCTTGCCATTTATTAAATCGTGGGTTGAGTGCATACACCCCAGACTCTTGTAGATGTGAGATTATTGGGCAACATCCCTTAGGATGGTCGTATTGGCATATCTCACATCCACTATCATTGTCCATGTCTAAATCCACAACCTCTTCGGTGATGGCCATTTTACCCTTACCCTTGTTACATGCATTGTCTACTTCTCTCTTTTTCTTTTTGTCATGCTCACTACCTCGCTCTCTAGACTCCTCTACAATCTTAAGAATAGTTTCAAATCTACTCTCCAGGGAGTCCCACATTTGGTCTACCTTTGCCGATACTTCGGTTGTTAAGTTTTGGAGCGGCAAAGTTTTCCTATTCACCATCTCTTCGAGTGGTGACTCTTCTTCCTCCTCACAAAATCTCACTCCACTTTTTCAAAGGGAAGGATCTCGGTTGTACTCTTCTGTGCTTTCTCTCTTCCATAGCTCACCTTCTTCTTTGGCTACTTGCTCTAGCAATCTATGGATTTGATGAGACCTAAGCTTCGATAACCTTCCTTGAGCATACATACCAAGGGTTCTTCTTGTTTCATGTCTAAGTCCATCTACAAGATGGCATAGTTGATCCCGCTGTGAATAATCATGGCCAAGGCAATGATGTAACAGTGTGTAATAGCAGCCCATGGTAGCGTCCAAGGGTTCAGGATTTCCTTGCTTCCATCCTTGGATTTTCTTTCGTAGCTTAGACACTCGGAGTGCGTTTAGTACTTATCATTAAATAGTTCTAACATCATACTCCACCTCTGAATGGATTTTGATTCTAAGGACCGGTACCAGCTTTCAACTTCTTTCACTAGTTTCCTTGGGAATAACTACAGTTTTTGCCATTCTTTTTCTATGTTTTGCAAGGCACATGCATCGTGGAATGCTTGTAAATGATTTTTAGGATTAGTGTTGTATCCCCCCTCAAACCATGGTATGTTATTCATGTCTAACCTCTTGATCCTACTATCTTTTTGGTGCCTTGTGGGAACTCTTATGGCCTCCATTATATCTAGCATGCTTCTAATTATGAGTAGGGGTTCTTCGTGGTCATCTCATTCATAGTGTCTATGGTGTCTACACGGTTCCCTACTCTCCCTTCTTCCATGTGTTGATTCCTTAGAGTGCCCTTGTCCTCGTTCTCGACTGTCTCGTCGATGTTTTTCACTCTGTTTCCATTTATCCCATGGTTGGTTTTCTTATGACTACATTTGGACACCGAAGGAGAGGGTGAATGTGATGATGAAGGTGAAGAAGAAGGAGAACCATTGTCATGATGGTGTTTTCTACCCTCTTCTATGGGCTTGTCCATGATCGTGATCATGATCAGAACATCCACCCTTATCATGTGTTTGTGTTCCTTTTTTGAACACTTCGTGTTTGTGGGTATCAGAACCATGGTTGTGAATTGTGGAGTGTAGGTTCTAATACACCACCTCCTGACCATCGTTAGGAGGAGGAACATCGTTTGGTGGGAAACCTGTTGAAGCAGATTCACCACCCTCAATTTCACTTAAGACATGCAGAGCATTATGGGGCCATTTACCCTTCGAGGATGTATGATATCTCTCTTGCTACAAGTCCTTTTGACGTTGCACTTCTGTGGGATGGTAGTCCCTTATGTCATGATAGCATGCAACATATTCTGCATACAAAAATGACATGCCTATTCATGAGAGAGCATAAAGGAGCATGTTGGAGACTGATTGGTCTAGAGGCAACACTATGTTACCTTCCAAGTCTCTCCAATGTAGTTGTTCATCTTGATGGAAAATAAAGGTAAAGTCAGGTGAGTATATACCACAAGAAACTGTTGAGGAACTACCAGATCTTGGTTACATGTGTTATGCTGCCAAATTTCTCTTATGTTAGTCCTAGGCGGTGAAGTGCTCTTATGTGAAGAAGAAGACATTTTATCTTGTTCAGTGTGCGATGTTCTACGTAGCACACAAACAACTAAGTCCTCGGCAACAGCACCAATGATGAGTAGCGAGGTACCCCTACACTCAACCATACGAATACATGTGTTTCACCCATGATCCGGTTGAACTCCAAGGACTAAGTGCTTACACGCATTAATGGAACACTCAAGGTTAATTAATCGTTGTCTTCCCAAACTTACTTGTATTGTCATGGTTGTATGGTTAAGTAAGCTTGAGGTATATGATTTTTATAACTTTTATCTTTTTAATGTCTTATGCTAATAGGGGGAGGTAAAGAGAACTAAGTGACTAACTTAGATTAACTATTCACTAATTAAGTTCTAATTGGTCCTAACACCAGTATCCGTTCGCACTTGTCGCACACATCCTGAACCAGTGCAACGCTGCTAGGATTACCAAACACTAATTGTTACTGGGTTACCAAGTGCTACACACACGCTCGAAGTGGTTGTATTGAGTGTACTTAACTAGGAGAGTCAAGGGTTGAGAGAGAGATTAATTAACTAGGAAAGAATTTAAACATTCAAAAATAATTAATTACTATTTAGTTTAATGTATATGCTACAAGGTTTATCATAAAGTTCATCTTTATTGTCATACACAAATGTGTGCTCAGGTACAAATTGCTCGAATAAAGATCCGTTCACTTTATGACTCCTACTACGGGCACACAGAAATTATTCTAACTCTGGAATGGAAAAACTACAAGAGTTTAGCTAAGGGTCTAACTCTAACTATCTTGAACAAGGGAAGCCGCCTCTTATTGATAAAAGATGAGGTAGGACGCGATATCGCATACACGATATCGTGTGGCAGATGCGATATCGCGTACGCAATATCATGGCTCATCACCAGGGATAAGTCAATGTTATACTAACTAATTAATTTTCCAAAGTTCATTGTATCAAAACCTAACTCTAATATTCACAACCTTAATATAAAGCACACTTAACACAAATTGTCAAAAAATAATAACATGGCTTAGCATCGTTCATGCTAGACTAAACATGAGAGATTTATCCGTGTAGAGCTTGAAAAAGGATAAATATGAAGCCATCCATACATAAAGAATTCAATGCATAATTGCTAAAAGAAAAGGATGTAGTAGTGGACCAACTATTCAAAATTCTAACACAATTAGTTCATTAGTCCACAACAATAGCAAAGAACCAGTATGTGTAACCAAGAGAGCAGCAGTCACAAAACCAAAAGACACTGTGTGGTCGCTAACTGAGAACTTTAATTTGTCTAACATATGCATGGAAACACCTGAAACACTTATTAATTCTCATCTAAAGAAAATGACTCCAACTAAGAACTTTAAAATGAAAATATTAACTCATAAACACACACCAATGGAAAATGAAAACAAGAACTTAGATGATCAAAACTCAACTACCATCAAGATGACATGGGATAATCATAACTAAGTTAAATCCCTAAAAATGATAAGAGAACCACTCAAAGTGTATGATCTAGTAGATCTAGGGAGCATTTTCCAAACACTTGCCCAAGAGTTTAGTCATGGGGGATATTTCCTATCATGACTTGGAAATTAATAAGTTCTATTTCATTTTTTTTTCATTTTTTAGATTCTTTAATAATTTTCAATTCTTTAAAATTTTTCATTCTTTATACTTTTTCATAATTTTAACCATCTTTTCTATTTCTTTCATACTTTGTTTCAAACCCTTTGTAAATAATTTTTGATCATTAATAAAGCACATTTAAATAAAGGCAAGATGTAGCCCAATAAGGTGAAAATTTCTCTATGATATCAAGTCATAAGAGACAAATTATTTTCACAATCAGCCCACATCATCCATCCATCCATTCCAATAATAAGAGGCTCTTAGCATGGCTATAATGATATTCTTTCCATCATCAAACTAAGAATAAACTTGTGATCATTATTTCTAGATAGAAAAGTGAAGAACCAAGGGGGAATGAAAAGGGAGTGACATCATTAGGATTACTATTGTAAGTTCTATCATGTTACTAAGGTTGTATTATATCCTTGTAGATCTAATAAAAAATGGAAGTAAGAGTAAAATAAGTGTTGCCTTAAAAGGTTGACACAAATAATAAACAAAAGGGCACAAAATAAATTTCTGGGGGTCCCATTGGAAAGACACGTTACCCATGCTTAAAGGTAGGCAACTTCTTAGAAATCTAAAAAATAAAAAACTAAACAAGTGTCATGAATAAACTCCTCCCTTAAAAAATATGCCAAGTGATGATACTCCTTGTAACATTGATAGTTTGAAAAATGTAATTCCAAGAGATGACATGATGTGAAGTCACTAGATGTGGTTTGGACTTGGTTAGAATCTTGGACAGAAAGGCTAATGATTACCTTAGCCACTAATAAAACATAAGAATTCATTATGCCAATGGTAGGACACCTCATCTCCTGATTTCTCTAATCCCTTCAAAGCGCATTTCATCTCACCATTTGAATAATCATAACTTATGATTTTGTGTAACATAGAGTTGTTTTTCCAACTTGATGGTGCTAACATGTGTGTCTTGCTAAATAGGTATGGGTTACATTCAACTCCTTATGTTCCTAAGGAAACTTTTAGGCATGGTTATACAAGGCCATTAAGGGCTAGAGCCTACTTTAGCAAGGACCCACTTGTATAATTGGTGTATCTTATACCTACCAAGCAATTCCACATTATCTTGAGCCTTCCAATTCTAATAATTAACAATAAATACTTTCCATATCATTCACACTATCCATTCTAATAACACAACAATGTTGTCTTTTTGATTCATTCTATCAATACCTCATATACTTTCATAGCCCAATATTCCTTAATCATAGACTTTCAATGCTTATTTTTCACAATTGAAACATCATCTCCATTTCAAGACCATTTCAACATAACAACTATCCTATGGGACTCAATTTTTTTCTTGAAAAACATTCAAAATTTTTCATTTTTTTCTATGATGACATTGTATCTACGATATCGCAAGCACCAATAAGGAATATTGGTGCGGGGTTGCAACTACCAATAAGGAAAAATTTAAGTCAATTTTTTGAAATTACTAACAACTGAAACGTATTATAGGGGTAAGTCTAAGGATACATATTAAGTATTTTTAAAGTGAATCACTCATGTTAAGGCCAAAACAATTTTAAGAAGACTTCTAATTGATCATGCCACCCATTTAAAGTACTAATGGAGTTATTATTGAAAAAATTTCTCACTCTAGAATCATAATGAACTAAGAACTTGATATAACTAAGGGTATGAGTAAGGTACCAAATTGTTGCTCATTGATGAGAATAATCTAGTAATTCCAAATCATTGATTGATTGTAGATGGTCCCAAAAAGAGGAGCACAAGGAAAACTTCCATGACTAGCAAGCAAAAGACCATGAGACCGTGGAAGAGGACAAGCGAGCAAGCAAAATCCACAAGCAAAATAAGGAGAGTAGGAGGCAAAATAAGGAGAGTAGGAGCAAATGTGACACAAATATCAACAAGATCTGATACAAATGCCAACAAGCTGTGGTTGTAGTGGGTGTATGGCAAGAAAGATAAAGAATATAGTGAATTGATTGCAGAAGAAAAGATCTATTTCAAAATTGCCACTTATCACCTATTTCCTACCAAGAGATTAAATCAAATTTCTACATATGCAACTAGAGGGAGTGCAATATTAATGGAAAATTTCAATGTAAACATTACTCACCTCTACTTCACAAAAATTAAAAGGTGGTTCATGGAGAAGAGGGCAAGGAAGTTAACACTTCCATTCCCTTGCCTTATTCGAAAGTTATGCAAATGAGGTAGCATCCTGGGGTATACAGATGATCCATTATGGAAGGCACAAAATGCTTCCTATGCCAAAATGCTCAAGCTAGTGCCTCCCAAAAAGGACTAATTAGAAGAACAACTAGGCACTGAGGAGACTACCCAAACCATAGGACAAAAATAGAAGCAACGACAAGTTCCACCATTGTTGCCATAAGATTACAAACCTTCAATGAGTCATCTACAGCAAACTAAAGAAACTATTAGTTGGAAAAGTAATGAACAGGCCAATCTATTCAAAGTTATTAATGATGCAGTCAAACCAACCATTTCAACCAATCCTGCTAGTGAACAAATATTGTTGCAGACAAATGGAGAGGCCTAGTGGTCACAACATATTTTTAGGAATGTTTCATTGTTCCAAGTGGTGCTTGATTCTCGGGAAGAAACCATAGTTGTGATCATGCAACACCATGATGCAATGGGAGTCACAGAAATGATCACAGATCACATCAAAGAATCATTTAATGTACATGTTATGGCACCAACAAATCTTACTGGAACTATACATGCTCAAATGTTAGCTAGTACCTCTATGACACCTACAGATCATGAAGACATGTTAGATAGACTGTTGCAAATAGGAAATATTATGAAAAATCTCTTTGTTGTTCCTAGTGATGTCACTACAACACATTCTGAATTAATTACAACCAAAGAAAAATTAATCATAGCTGAAACTAGGGCAAATCATGCTAAGAATGAGCTTCGTCAATTACAAGAAAAGCTTATAGCCCTGAGGGTAGAAAGGAGAGATCCAACTTAGTTCATAGCACTAGATTAGATAGCACAATTTAGAACTAAGTAGATCAATTTCCTCCTTAAGAATAATATAGACATAGTAGATGTGAAAGAAAAGGCAATATGGAATGCTTCAGTAGCTGAAGCTCAATCATATGCCCATGCTAATGCACTTGCTGCCTTACAAGAAGAAATAAACAACTTGCTACAGACAACATGAGGTTGACCATAGTAGAAAAGCAGAATAACATTCTAAAAGAAAGTATCCATCAGTTGAGAGAGAAACTAATGAGGATCAACAAGGATATGAGCTACCTTGCAAGAGAAAATAGAATCCTCTTTATAGAGAAGGTACGCACTATTACATAGAAATCAACAATTAAAATTAGCACATGAGAAATGAGGCAAAGAAGCATGAGAGGCTCAAAGAACACTTTCGAGACCAAGTGGGCATGTACAAGTAGATAAAAGAGAAAAAGATCCAAATGGAAAAGGTCAAAATCAATTCTATTGCATCACAAAATCTTGATTGGCAATCCATCTTGGAAAGTATAGCCCACACTTATCAAGTAGAAGTAAAAGATAAAGACCTACAGATAGAAGACTTGAAAGAATATATGGCATTAGTAAACCTCCATTATGCTAATTTGAACATGTTAACAACAAGTAGGCCCAAAAATGAGCTAGAACAATAAGTAGTAGCCACCTATGCCTTATACAAGAAGAAGTTTACAAATAGAAAAGATGCTCTATAGAAACTTCATATAGCAAACTTAGAACTTGAAGTAGTTAAGGTTGGCTATCAGGGGCAAAAAGATGTAGCAGTGAATCTAGCCAGAAGATTAACAAACTATCATGAACTCAAAGAATAGGCTAGAGCTTTTGAAGAAGAGAGACGATAGTTTGCAACATGGTATGTTAAAGCCAATTAGATGTTTTTGCAACTGCCATGTCCATGGGATGTGCCGACTTCATCAAACATTGGCTCATCAGCATGGATAATTCATGATTCCAAAATGAAGGAAGAGAAGCTTCAGGCATTGCTAAACCACTACAAATTTCAAAAGCCTGATGATAAGAGGAAGAAACCAATGGAAAAGCCACTACCACCTAGAACAACATAAGGCTACACCAGCTTCGTCAACGTTTTTTTTTATCATGTCATAAAATGTATCATTTTTATAAACTCCACTATGGCACTAGAGAGTCATGTATATAAAAGTCAGTATCATGTAAATCTACCTCCCAATTTTGTAATGAACTCCATTCTCATTTTTTTTAACTCAAGAATGAGTTTTCAATTATTCATGGGAGTATGATAAAGTCAAAAATTTTGCTACAATGACATCATAGTTACAATATCATATCTCAGCATATGTTATCATATAAATGATATCATGAGGTGTGTGCTAGCATATATAAGCAACACTTAGGTGCACAGAACCAAGGAGATACATTAGCATAGTAATAGAACTCTTTTAGTTTGTTTTCTTAAATTCAGTACTTAGCAATGTGTGCCTATAGTGTGATGTTTTGTAATTGAATGAAGTTTTTATTTGAGTGTGATGTACTTGGATGCATTACATATACGATAATAAAGGTCGATATTACTCTACATCATTATAGCAACACTTAGTTTTATTTCTATTTCCATTTAGCTTAATGTTTATTGTTTACTATTTTCATAGTTAATGTTTACCATTATTTGTAATTTACTTTTAATGTTGTTAAGTGGATTGAGTACAACTAATGTTGAGCATGTAAGTGTAACTACTTGGTAACCTAGTAGTACTATCACTTAGTACGCCCAGCAATGTGGTGCTTTGTAATCCTAGTAGTAGTTGCACAAAGTCGAAGGTGTGATCGGAAGATCAAGACGAGCTGCTCATCGCATAGGCTAGTTAAGATTTGTTTTATTGTCACTTAGATTTAGAAACCTTTACTTTCAGTTCATGTTTACTATGAGCCTAATGGCCAATTCAACATCAATATCATATATCTCACCATGAGTTAAACCATATGCATTGATTTTACTATCTCATGTGGGAAGACAATGATCATGAATGCTAATCAATTGTTGGTATAATCACATTGCCTTATCTGTGGAGTTTGACTAGAATTGCGTGTGAACACTCATATGTCGTATGGTTGGGTGTTGGATACTCCACCACTCATCAATCTCTAATTCGAAAAATGCTAATGTATGATATATATAATATATATCTTTCATGTAAGATGTATGTTAATTACCTAGAACCTGTAAGCTAGAGAACTAAAGTAAACTTAGCCATATATTTAGTATGTTTCTAGATTGCTTTTACTAGTGCATAGTAGCAATAAGATATTTGATACATGATATATCTTTCTAAATTATTTTTACCAATATATGGTAGTAATAAAATATTTGATATAAATTAAAAAATAATAGATATTTTATGGTAGAGTTTTAATACCCCATCATACTATGAATAGCTAATAGGTATTGTTGTCTATGAAATCATGATGGTCATACATACATCATCTGAGTGCAATGCTCCTTTTGTTAAAAATTCTAACTATATATCTATAACAATAATAGAAATTTGTGAAAAAAAAATAGAATTTGAACCTTCAAGCGCATATTATTATTTTAACTTCGTTGAAATTGAAAGCATTTTTATTATTATGTAAATAATTGTTGAACAGGTTGCTGGTTTAAAGAACAGGTTGCTGGTTTAAAAAACTATGCACTGTCTCAATCATCTTGGTGCAGCGCTTAACCGGAGCGCGCGCTCCTTGAAAAATTTTCTCGTCCCCTAAGTTCTGGGAACGTAAATTTGCTCCTATTACTTTGGAACACATACCATAGGTTTGACATTTAAAAAATTAAAAATTAAATTTTATAATTGACGTTTATCACAATAACTATAAAATATAAGAAATAATCGATGAATGCTATATGTCAAGACTATTTTTAACAAAGATGTGTGATGATGTTTATATGTTACAGGCTTTTTCGCACAGAGATGGTAGTTAAATTAATTTTCATATTTTGCAAAAAAGGTATACAACTTGCACTTTTTTCTAACTTTCACAGTATTTTGTATATTATGTCATTATATATAAATTTCTATTAACTTACAAAATCGGTAAAAATTATATTTATATATTTCACAATTCACATACAGGGCTCACCTCCCACAAAACCACCTTGGTTCTCAAACTCATTTGGGTACCTGCTTCGGCGTTCCGCAGTTCCTGCATTCCCAGAACATATGAAGCATAGTCTTGGTGCCTTTATTCTATTTTGAAAATATGCAGTGAACTTTATACCCAAAACGCTATAGTTCCTGGCCAAATATTTTTACCCTGCAACGTGCAGACTGTCTAAATCAGCCTTTGACAAAGTGACCAATGCGTCACCTTTTATTCTTACATGCTATGATGCCAATAAATAGGCAGAAAGAAACAGCATACACAATGGATCTCTTTGGTTATGAAATTACCTTGTTTATTTAGTTATTGTTGATGCATAATATTTGGATGCACCAATAGTGGGAAAGAAAACTTGTTTGAGGAGACTATTGCCTAAGGTACCTCCCATATGGTATGGGGTTATAGTCTCTGAAGAGAGCTACGTAGTTTTTTGAAAATGGAAAAACAAACTGAAAAAATGTGGAATTTAAATTAAATGATTGTCTTGAATACAATAAGTAATTAAAAGAAATAATTTTTCCCTGGTTAGGTAACATTGTCGGTACATCGCTGCTGCGGGCAATGGTGTCCACTGCCGAGCACGAAGACTATCACAGTCGCCTAAAGAGGGAGAGAGAGAAAGAGAGACTTGTGTGGAGGTGCTGCCCCTCTAGCACTATTGTCGTAGTTGCTACAATGTGAGAAAAGAGGACTGCCCCATGTCAAGGAGGAGAGGAGGCAAAATAAAAACCGTTTGTTGTTCCACCAACCATGTGCATCGCTTAAAACGTTGCTGAGAGAAATAGGGAGTGAGGAGGAGAAAGAGAGAAAGAGAGACTACCCACTGCAGTTCGCATGGGATAGCAACCACGGTTGCTCAAAGCTTGTGCCATTTGCCACCTCTTATGCACCACCTACAACCTCCCAACTGCCAACAACACCGCTTATGACACGTTGTAGATGCATCTGTGTTTACAACTACTAGTCGCAATCATCATGTGTCCCACTGCTTGTGTTGTCTGCAATGAAAGACATGCACTGCTACAGGTAGGAGAAACAGAGACAGAGAGAAAGACCGTCCACCCACATTTCGGATGCCGAGATAGGCTGCTAACCCAAAGAAAACTACATATCTTGTGCCCTGTGCGTGGGTTGTGCAGTTTGCGTAGCTACATACCCTGAAAAAGAGAGAGCCCACTGATGAGTGGCGATGTACCCCTACACTCAACCATACAAATACGAGCGTTACACGCACGATCCGGTCGAACTCCGCAGACTAAGTGCCTACACGCCTTATGGAACACTTAAAGTTAATCATTCGTTGTCTTCCCAGACTTACTTGTATTTGTCACGGTTGTATGGTTAAGTAAATCTGAGGTATGTGATTTTTTTGTCTTTTTTGTTTTATCTCCTATGCTAAGAGGAGTTGGATGAAGAGACTAATTGACTAACTTTAACTAACTAACTAAGCCTTAATTAACCTAGCAGCAGCATCCATTCCCACTTACCGTTCACACTCTGAACCAATGCAACCTTGGTTACTAAATGCTAGTCGTTACTGGGATCACCAAGCGTAATGCACGTGCTCAAAGCAGTCGTATTGAATGCACTTAACTATGGGAGAAGGGTTGAGAGAGAATTAACTAACTAATAAAGCATTTAAACAGCAAACAATAAATAATAGTAAATAAAGTCCTATTTAGCCTATTCCATGCACTGCAAGGTTTATCCAAGAAGTTTATCTTTATTTCCATACACAAACTTATGTTCAGGTACAATATTTGCTCAAATAAAAATTCGTTCACTCTGGAGCTCCTACTGCGGACACATGGAAATTATTCTATTTCTAAAGAGGTAAAACTGCCAGAGTTTTGCTACAGTCTAGGCTTAGGATAGGAAACAAGGGAGAGCTGCTTCTTATTTATAGACTTAGAGGTGCACCGCGATATCGCATACGCGATATCGCCGGGGATGCACTATCGTTGCCCATGCGATATTGCGACCCATCATACCCCCATGACTAAATAAAAACTCGTCCTCGAGTTCCTTATAAAATATTGGGACGATATGGAATTATTGACTCAAAATGGAACTAATGGGATGACATGTGAACGGATCATCATTACAAGACAAACAAAACTGGTGTTCACAACAACAAGAGTGAATACTTTATACATTTGACATTAGGCCTTATTTAGCAGCTGAGAAAGAGAGAGAGAGAAGAAGTCTGTTGCTGCCAACACCAAGATTGCACCTTTCGTTGTCTATCCATAAGCGCGCCATCGATCTTGTTGCTTCAGCACCGATCCATTCTAAGTTTTCCCTCTAGATCCAATTTGTTGTTGCATGATTAGCATCTGCACACACAACACAGTCTTGTATTAGCAAGGGTAAATGAATTTCAATGCAGTTGATACCTTGCCTTAGTGAGTGTGAGTGTTGCCACTGCTGATCTTGCCCGATAGGTTGTGGCAGAGTTCCACTTGAATAATATGTTAATGGTTGGTGGAACTGCCTTGGGTTACCTTGGGGATAAGGTAACCTTCGAGGTGCCTGCTGTCTGTTAAGTCTCGGGTTGAGTGCATACACCCCAAACTCTTGTAGATGTAAGATTATTTAGCAACATCCCATAGGATAGTCATATTGGCAGATCTCACATCCACTGTTATTGTCTGTATTAGAATCCACAACCTCATTGGAGATAGTAATTTTTCCCTTACCATTGTCACCTGCATGACCTGAATCTCTCCACTTTTTCTTATCATGGCCACTACTTCGTTCCTCCTTACATTCCTCTACGATTTTTAAGATAGTTTCAATTTTACTATCTAAGGAGCTCCATATTTCATCTACCTTAGCCGACACTTCCATTGTTAACATCTAAAGCAGCAAGGTTTTTCTATTCACCAACTCCTTGAGTGGTGACTCATCCTCTTCATCACAGACTCTTACTCCCTTCTTTCAAAGGGAAGGATCGCGGTTATATTCTTCCATGCTTTCTCTTTTCTGTAGCTCCCCTTCTTCTTTAGCTACTTGCTCCAACAATCAATGAATTTCATGGGATTTAGGCTCAGATAATCTCCCTTAGGCATAAGTCCCAAGGGTTCTCCTGGTTTCATGTCTTAGCCCATCTACAAGGTGACGAAGTTGATCTCGTTGTGCATAACCATGGCCCAGGCAATGATGTAGCAATGCATAGTATCGGCCCATGGCAAATCCAAGGGTTCGTGATTACCTTGCTTCCATCCTTGGATCTTGTTACGCAAGTTAGACACTCTGGAGTACGTTTGGTATTTATTGTTGAACAACTCTAATATCGTACTCCATCTCCTAATGGTTTCCAGTTCTAAGGACCAGTACCAACTCTCTGCTTTCTTTATGAATGTCCTAGGAAACAACTTTAATTTCTGCCACTTATTTTCTATGTTCTGCAAGGTGCAGGCATCATGGAATGCCTGTAAATTATTTTTCGGATCAGCATTATATCCCCCCTCAAACCATTGGGTATTATTCATGTCTAAGCGCTTGATCTGGCTATCTTTTTAATGCCTTGTTGGTATTCTCATAGCCTCCGTGATGTCTAGCATACTTCAGGTGGCAAGTAGGGGTTCGTCATGATCATCTCTCTCATGAGGTCTATGATGTCTACGTTGTTCCCTACTTTCCCTTTTTTCATGCCTTTGTCCTCCCTCTCAACTCTCTCGTCGAGGTCTCTCATTTTGCCTACCTCTATCCTCATTGTTATGTTCTTTGTGGCTACGCCCTAATGTGGAAGGAGAGGGTGAATGGTGTGATGAAGGAGAAGAAGAAGGAGAATCATTGCCATGACGATGTTTCTTACCTTCTCTTCTGTGGCTATGGCCCCGATCGTGATGACGATTAGAATGCCTGTCCTTGTCATGTGTTTTTGTTCCCTTAGTGAATAGTTGGAGTTCACGGGGATCAGAATAAGGGTTGTGTATCCTAGAGCGTAGGTTCTGATACCCCACCTTCCCACTATCATTAGGAGGGGGAACATCATCTTGTGGAGAACCTATTGAGATAGGTTAACCATCCTTAACTTCTCTTATGATGGGCGAAGCATTGCGGGGGCCTTTGCCCTCCAACGATATGTGATAACTCTCCTACCGCTCATCCTGTTGACGTTGTACTTCTGTGGGATGGTAGTTCCTTGTGTTGTAATCACACGCAATGTACTCAGCGTATAGTTGCGACATGTCAATTTTTGCAAGGACACGAAGGAGCATGTTGGGGGTGACTCTATTTGGAGGTAACACAATGTTACCTTCTAAATCTCTCCAATGCAATTGTTCGTCTTGATGGAAGAAAAAAGTAAAGTTGGGTACATATTCATCATGATGAATGTACACCACACTAAATTCCTAAGGACTTGGCGGATTTTCGTTATGTCTATTAGACTGCCGACTATTTCCTGTATGATCCCTACGTGGTGAAGTGCTTTTGTTAGAAGAAGAAGACATTGTTATTTCACTTGGTGTGCTAATTAACTATTATATAAGTTTTTCCTATAATTAACCCTAAGGGTTATTTTAAGCTCCCAATGATGTGGATAATTTCCTATGTTCTACTTAGCGCACAAACACTTAGTCCCCGACAACAGCACCAATGATGAGTGGTGAGGTATCCCTACACTCAACCATATGAATACGAGCGTTACATGTGCGATCCAGTCGAACTCCATAGACTAAGTGCCTACACGTCTTATGGAACACTTAAGGTTAATCGTTCGTTGTCTTTCCAGACTTACTTGTATTTTTCACGGTTGTATGGTTAAGTAAGTCTCAGGTATGTGATTTTTTTGTCTTTTCTGTTTTATCTCCTATGCTAAGAGGTGAAGGGTGAAGAGACTAATTGACTAACTTTAACTAACTAACTAAG
>MNCI01008409.1:44515-75013 GCA_015680685.1 Gnetum montanum | reverse complement strand
CCGTTACTAGGATCACCAAGCGTAACGCACATGCTCAAAGTAGTCGTACTGAATGCACTTAACTATGGGAGAAGGGTTGAGAGAGAATTAACTAACTAATAAAGCATTTAAATGGAAAACAATAAATAATAGTAAATAAAGTCCTATTTAGCCTATTCCATGCATTGCAAGGTTTATCCAAGAAGTTTATCTTTATTTTTGTACACAAACTTGTGTTCAGGTAAAATATTTGCTCAAATAAAGATCCGTTCACTCTGGAGCTCCTACTATAGGCACATGGAAATTATTCTATCTCTAGAGAGGTAAAACTACCAGAGTTTTGCTATGATCTAGGCCTAGGATAAGAAACAAGGGATAGCTGCTTCTTATTTATAGACTTGGCGACACACAACGATATCGCGTACGCGATATCGTGAGGGATGACGTAATATTGCATAGATATCGTGGCCCATGTGATATCGAGTCCCATCACCCACCATCCTATTTTTGAAGACCATTGCTACCCCCCATTTGTGGTTGTTGAGGCTATTTTAAGTGCCCATCACGTTCCTACCATGGTAACCGTAGCCACCACTGCCACTAACTTATGTAACTACCCGCTAACTCACACCCACATTCTATTGTAACTACCATCACCATTACTATCATGAATGCCCACATTTTCCACTACAACATTCACTAACATCCCCACCATCGACAGTTATCTCTGCCACCACATTGAGCATGTAACATCCCTGTGGCATAGGAAGTTTTGAGATGGCTTGTCCTTCTAACCCATTAAAATAATACAAGATAAGTTAATAAAGATGGCAAATGATACTAAGATAATGTGAAATGAAGTTGTTGTAATTTGTCAATCAATGACAAAGTTAAAAAATAGAATTACAGTGTGAGATATGTCCCAAGGTGGTGGTTTTCCTGGGCTCTCCCCATGCTTCGGGGGCCATGGAACACTCTGAGACATCCTTGGATGACTTTCAAGTGTTAGAAAACATATCCTAGCTTTGCAATATGAAGTCAGCAGTAGGATACCCTTGAATTGCAACTCTCTCTCTAAGTTCTCTTCATACTATCCTCATTTGGAGAACTATATGGCTCTGATTCTATGGTAGTCATAGATATGTAGGAGGCCAAGATTGGATAATCCTAGTGTGGTGCCAAGCCACACCTTGTACTAGAGTGTGAGGGTCCTAGGGGTGAGGTGCCACCCCTTGTAGATGCATCATTTCCCCTTCCATCAATGTTGTCTACAGGGTTGCTTATGTGCCTGTTTGCAAGGCCCTTGTTTGAAGTTAGTTATCCTCCTTGAGGTGCATTCCCATACATATATTAAGAAGCTTTGTTTCTACTTGCATTCTTTCATGGGATGCTTGTTTGTTAAAGGCATATTTCCCAAGTCTTCTACCCTAGATCCATTGGATCTTATTGAATTCCTTGGGGTATCAAACAATGTCGAGGCAATGTTGTTACATATGGTTTTAGAGAATTTTTGAAATCATGTTGCAATATGCATGTTTTTTTTGTTGTGTTACTCCATTGAGATTGTTCTATTAATGGTCCCTTCAGATTGATACCTAGGTGATCTAGGATCATATCCTTATGTATTCTTTGAAGAGTTGCCTTATGCTCTTCATAAAGGGACCAATGTTACATTGTAAGCAATTGATGTATGTTGTTCTTCTTGAGAATGTATATGATTGTGTTGTGGTATTGTTCTCCACTTGTTTACTTGTCGTTCGACCAGTTGTGGTTTTACTTGATATCGTAGAGGAGAGTTCTACTAGTAACTCATAAATCATTGTTGCTTGAGGAGCTCTTATCTCTAGTTTCTAGTGATTCATTTGGGATGAATCAAACCTAGTCTTTGCTTCAATTTCCACCCAGATGACATGTATCGAGATGGCATTGATTGAATTGTGCAGGATGCAATATCCTTGCACTCCCACTCGCCCTAGATATAGTGAGTATGGGAATTACAAATTGGGATATGTTGGTTCCCAGGTACCTTAGGATGGAGGGCCTTTGGACACGTGCTTTTGGTGAGCCTTATTTTGGGTGGATTAAGACCATTTCCAGTAGACTTTATATGTTTATGTTTGTGATTGTATGTTTTTCTAGTTATGTATGTGTGCCTTCTTTGTTGCATTTTCAAATTCTGCTCGAGTGTTGCTTTCATCATGTTTATCATTTATAACGAAAGGCTTTGTGTTCTATGTGGTGTGATCATTGGTTATTGGGATTGTTGAGGATGCATTATGATGCCATTTGTGCCATCCCAAATCCAAATGTTTGTTGTCTTGTTTTGACAAATTTTTGTGCTTGAGGCTTGATTGCCCTTATTGCTAATCCTTCGTGAGTTATGCTCCCTTGTTTGAACTGGTTGTATTGCTCTTAGGTTTGTGGCATCACTCTTTTGATTGGTGGAACTTCTTTGGGCACTTTGATTTCTAGTGTGAGTCATCCTATTGTTGGTTCTTGTTGAGACCTAACCTCCTTTGATGAGAGCCTTTCTTGTGGATGCATCCTCCTTGATGTTGCTCATCGTAGCAAGAATTGGTTTTATGGAGACCTGTTGTAAGCTAGACCTTGGTCTTCCACCTTATTTCTGAGTTGAGATAATGATTCCTTATTGCCATGCCTCTTATGAATGTGTTGAGATTTTGATCCTGGTTGGAACCAGTGTCAGTGGCTAGGAATGTTTGTTGTATATGAATCTTGAAATTTTGAGAGTATTCTAGCTCTCTCTAGGTGTGCCTCATGATGAATTCTTTTGTGTGAGTGTATCTATTTGATCCATCAATATTTTGCATGATTGATCTCTATGCATGTTGCTGAGGTCTTGCTCATTATGATGTTGCAAGAATGATATTTCTCTATTATATGATCATGCTTGATGGTTGTATATGAGGCTGATGTGCTGATCATGTTCCTACTAACTTCTATGTTTCTGAGCTATTATCTTAGTCTTTACAGGGTGCACAGGTACAAAGATGCAGCTAGTGGTGACCTCAGTTGATTCTATGAGCACTATGTCTACAGGGAAGATGTGTGCTCTTAAGGCCTTCATGAATTGGTTATTTGGCCCCAGAATCCCAACATTGGGTTGCAGATTTATTAGTACCTTGGATGTGATGAAACAATAGGTACATCATGATTTTTTTGTCTCTTTGTACTGGGTGAGCACTAATAGAGGTTGGTGATCCATCCTAAACCCTACAGATATTGGGTTGGTAGATGGCATAAAATGGTATCCTTGGCCATGCCAGATACTGATGGCCTAGGAGTGGCTAATGTCTTGAGGCCCCACTGTGGTAGGTGGTGGATACTCAATTGGTATGCTTCATTATTCAATCATTCGAGGATGAATCATGTACTATTTTGAGTTTGTAGTTGATGTTGGTGAAGCCCATTCTTTATAAAACTAGCTTGAGAACCTAGTCCTCCTATGGGCAAAATGTTCTTATTGACTTGCATTTGTTGTTTGGGCTGAATGGTAATAGGCAGTGGTGCAGCATTGTGCACCACAATTGATGTAAATAGGTTGGACTGGGATGCATGAAATGAAAGCCCAAATCTCCTAGGATGAAATAGAAACCCTTCTTGGTCAAATTTTTAAGGGATGAACTCTCTCGCTTCTCAAATTGTTCTTAAGGTGGAATCGAATGTGGGTAAGACTTGCAAATCCATGTCTTCCCTCTGCTAGTAATAGTTTGATGATATAGTTCTATTGGTGATGTGGACTACTTGGGTGTGTATCATGGGTAAGGTGCAGCTGGACTATTGTACTTGCCTATGGAACAAACCTCCCAAAGAGGATCCTTCCTTCAAGTTCAAAAATCTAATGAAAGGTGTTGATCAAGAGTTGCGGTCATTCTTGATATGGTGGGAAACTTTAGATCCTAGGAACCTTGATGTTCCTTTAAGAATTCATGACTATGGTTGCCCTCGAAGGTAACTCTATATTCTTTCCTAGACCAAGTGTTTAGAAAATGGTGCATGTTCCATATCTCGAAGTGGGAAGGATAGCTTGTAAGTTGCAAGTATAGTTAATCCTTTCCCGTGTATGGGACATTATGGTTGCACTCAATGATGTGGTAGTGGTTGACATGAGACTTATGTATGGAGGAGTGTCTTGGGGGTGGCTTCTCAACATATCCTTTACTTGTTCTAACATTCGAGTTGGCATTCTTGATGTTGGACAATTGCAAAGGTTGTTGATGATAGTTTGGACTTGTATGTTCTGATAGCCTCTTGGAGAAGTTTTCCAAACAAATTTTGGATCTTCTCTCTTATTGTAGCAAGGGAATAGTGTTAGATGATGAAATCAGGAATACGATGCTGGTGTGTTTGCAAAAGACAAAGTCAAGCTCAAAACATCTTCCCTTGTACCTTATTTTGAAGGGAGAACATGCTCGAATCCCTTCATACTAGCCTTAATAGACATGATGGAAAAAAATGTGCATGATACAGACATGTGGATTTTGTGCTTAAATGGTTACACTGGTGAGACCCCATGGATCTAGATGCAAGTAGCAAAATGTGCAGTTCTAACAAGTGTGAGTTTCTTACGGAGACATGGCTCTTTTGGAGCATGTTCTCCTTCTTAATTTGATGTTCCCAAGTCCATCACCATGGGTAGTGGCCCTAGTGAACCCTCAAAATTGATGATTAAAAAAATCAATGGGTGCTAAGATTCCATTCACAAAGGAACTTTTCTAGAATTGTGGAAGAAGAGATGTCTTCTTGCATAGGTATGGGTCTATGCAAGAAGATAAGTCTCTAGACCTTATAAGGGATAGATCTAGGGGATGCCTTAGAGACATTGGCCCTTTGGGTTGGACTACTCCCACTTGTCATAGAGTTGGGAAAGTCTTTGGGAATTCCTCCAAGTGCCCTTTGTGTTTCATGCAAGGCATTGGATGAAAGGACATATCAAGTGTTGGGGTTGATATCTTCCTTCAAGCCTAGCATCAATTGAGTTGATGGGTTCCTCGAAGTTGATAGATTTCCAAACCCATACTTGAAGTGTATTCTCGAAGTCATCCTAGGCTCTACTCCGAGGATGTCACTTCTTTTGTGTGGGGAAGGATTATGAGAGATGTCCCAAGGTGGTGGTTCTCCTAGGCTCTCCCCATGGTTTAGGATCCATAAAACACTCTAAGACACCCTTGGGTGGCTCTCAAGTGCTAGAAAACCCATCTCCACTTGGCAGTACCAAGTCAGCAGTAGGACAACCTCTTGTTGCAACTCTCTCTAAGTTCTCTTCATACTACCCTCACTTGAAGAACTACATGGCCCTAATTCTACGATGGTCATTGATATGTAGGTAGCCAAGGTTGGATACTTCTAGTACGGTGCCCAGCCACACCTTGTACCAGAGTGTGAGGGTTCTAGGGATGAGGCACCACCCCTTGTAGATGCATCGTTTCCCCTTCCACCGATGTTGTCTATAGGGTCACTTATGTGTTTGTTTATAAGGTCCTCATTTGGAGTTAGTTATCCTCCTTGAGGTGCATTCCCATGCATATATTAAGAAATTTTGTTGTTGCTTACACTCTTTCTTGGGATGCTTGTTTGTTAAAGTCATATTTCCTAGGTCTTCTACCCCAAATCCATTGGATCTTAGTGAATTCCTTGAGGTGCTGGACAACGTCGAGGCAGTGTTGTTACATATAACATTAATTTATTTGAAAGTAGGAGTCACTAAGATCCATTAGGAAAAAGCAAACAATAGTATTATAGCTCTTAATTAGAGATTTGTGCAAATCATTCAACAAAGAAGAAAGAAAATAGTAATGTTTCATTTTAGTACACCAAAAAAAAAACCATCGTCATGATTATGTCATTGAAAGATGTACGAAACACTAGGATTGTGGCATTTTAGCTAGACATCGCACAGAATTGAGGGTGTAGGTGTAGTAGGTGCTGCGATCTAATTTTGGTTTTGGGTACCCAATTACAGTCAAGTTTTACTTTTACTAAACTCCCACCATAGTAGTGTAGATGCCTGAGTTTGCTTTTGTATTTCTGTTTTTCATTTATATGATGATGGTAGATGTAGTGACACTTGTTCCATGCACTTATCTCATGCCACATGTGTGAGATAGAAATGGCCATCATGCACATGTTCCTTCCGTTTGAATGAGGGTATGATTCAATAATGTTATATGAAAATTGAATGATTTGTTTTATAATGAGGTGTTATCTTAACGGTAAGAATCTTTGGTTTGTTATAAATTAAAAAGAATTCCCTTCAATAAAATTTTAGTTTAATAATGTCTAACTCATATAGTAATGAAGTTAAAGTTTTGGATTCAAAAATATTTAGACATTTTTTTTATTTCAATTTTAAAAATATTAATAGATATGGATTTTTTCTTTCTTTTATTTTATTTTTTTCTAAACTTTTCTTCGCTAGTGTAGCTAATATGCCACAACTATAATCCTTTTGGGGACTATTGAAATAATTTTAAAATTATATAGAGACTATGAAGTTTGGCAATGTATATATATATTTTTTTGGAATCAAAACTATTAATCATGGCCCGTGCCTACCATGGGCAAGGTTGACCTCAATACTTAGCCCCCAAACTTTTAATTGCATGCAAGTGCAAAGATAGCAAAACCACAAAATTTTAAATGGAAATGCAACAGATAAAAAATTAAAGAAAAAAACATCATAAAATATAGACAAATTAAAATTTCAAAACAAACTATACTAATCTAAACATGATTAAAATAACCATATAATTAAGAGAGAACTAAATGTGGGCAACCCAAACCACACTATCTTATTTAATTAAAGTCAAAATATATAAATTATTATTTTAACTACATAGATCTATATATCTAATTAAAATATAACTAAGATCACTTTCTCAATCATTTTACAAGGTAAAAGTCAAAAGCATGTGGACTACTTTGAGCATAAGACCCATACTAAATTTAATGAGGATAGGCTCACGTTAGATCATGTCTAGCCACAACTTTCAGATTTTTCCTTGGGAATTTTTTTTAATTTTGGAAAAATAGGTTCAAAAGGGAAAATGGAGGCTAGGGTGAGGATAGCTGCTGAACCCCATCACACTCAATAACTTATTACAGTACCAATGAACACAATCCTCATTCTTCTTTTTTTTTCTTTTTTTTTCTGAGGAAACTTTGATCATGGTGTACTTCATTCTTAAGGTAGGAACTCTAACACGAGTTTGGCCAATTAGTTGCATTTTCAAATAACACGGTCCTTTTAGAACTTTTCCCATGGTGTAGTTCAACCCTCGTGTATGTTCCTTTGATTACAATTTGACAACATCATAGCAGGTCTCCTGAGTGGCTAAGGGTTCTCAAATGGAGATGAACACACTTCACCCCATGGTTCACAAGGTAGCCATGGATCATCACACTTGAGGGCTAGGGCTTATGAGAGGGAAAATGGGGTTTTCCAAGGTCACCTAGTGATTATGGCTAACCATTCTCCAACATCACCTATCCTACACTCACATGATCATGATGATTACATGATAAGTTAGCACAAATCTCATGCTTCATAATCCAACATAACTAAAGAAACTAAAACCTTGAAAAAAAACTAGGAAGAATCATACCATTATTGAAATATATAGTATAAAAGAGATTTTATGCAATAGTAAAAAGAAATATTATATAAAGCATTATACTAACATTATTTTCCAATGGTTCTTTGATGACCCAACACCTAGTAACTCAAAATACCATAATGATTAATTAGAATCATATGCAAAGAAAAAATCAAAAGAATATGCCAAGAAAGAAATGATGGAAATGCAAAGAAAATGAAAATGCAACTAATGAATCATCATTTGGGCGACCACGATATTGCATACGTGATATCGCAGCCTGTCTCCTCATCTATAAATAAAAGGTAGATTGTTCCATCAAGAATAAGTTAACAAGTAAGTTAATCAATTTAGAAGTTAGTTCTTAGTTGAAGTGTTTAATTTCTTTCTCTCATCCCTTTTCCTCCTAGTGTATGCCCGCAGTGTAGTGAATGTAATTGTACGGCATTCTTTATTCAAGTGTGACGTACTTGGACACGCACATGATCGGCAATAAAGATCAAGATTACTTCATCATTGTAGCATTCACTTAGATTATCATTTAATTAATTATTATTTACTACTTTCCTAGCTAATCTCTTCTCACCCTTCAACTCATGTTAAAACACGGAATGAGTACGACTTGATTATCAGCATTTAAGTGTGACTACTTGGTAACCCAGTAGCATACCTAGGATCTGCACTTGGTAATCCCAGTGGTAGTCGGGCACAAAGTCTAAGATGTGTACAGATAATTAATCAATGGATGCTCATCGCACTTAGGCTAGTTAGATTCTTTCTCACCCTTCTCTCTTAGCTTAGTTAGTATTATCTTCCATTGCCTTCAGGAGTAGCATTAGATTAGAAAACACATCATACACCTCACTCTGGACTAAACCATACATGACAAAGCTAATACTAGTCCTAGTGGGAAGACAACGAACTGCGACCTAAGGCTAACTGTCTAGATGCCACAACTAGTCTGTCTATGAAGTTTGATCAGACCATGCATGTAACGCTCGTATTCGTATGGTTGAGTGTAGGGGTACCTCGCCACTCATCATTGGCACCATTGTCGGGGACAATGCTAGTTATCTAGATTAGTTATATCATACAAGGTCGTTGTACAAGAATTAACAATATATCTTTTAGAAAGAAATAATTGTAAAAAGTCACACATAAATTCATACACAAGTTCACAACCATGCCTCTCCTACAAGATGATTTAAATCCCACACCTAGTAAGGAAATTCATTGGAGAACCAACGAATTATATGATAATGAAGATTGGAGTACGCAACCTGAAGTGGGGGTTTCTTATAAACATCAATGAAAGCAACGTCATCCCAACACATGAAAGCATAACTTACCTGATGACGATGAACCTCTACTGGCCACTACAAGCTTAACGCAAATACAACAGGTTATTCAAATCTCCTGAAGGCATCGTAAAAAGAGCTGTCTACCTAGGCTCAATTTAAATAACTTCCCTAATTTTTCAGGAGGCTATGACTTAGAACCACATCAACATTTACAAGCCTTCTACGATACCTATACATGGAACCACATTGATAATGATTGGAAAAAACTTAAGCTCTTTCCTATGACACTCATTGGCCAAGAAAAAGTATGGTATAGCTCGTTAAAACCAAATTCAATATGACGTTGGCCAACAATGGTAGAAGTCTTTAACGAAAGATATCAAACCTACGCAAGAGTGTTAGCCTTGAGGAAACAAATCCAAGAGTGAAAACATGCCATACATGAACCCTTGGACATGGCATTAGAAAGATATTATGCACTATTAAACAATTTTCTAGGCCATGGGTTTTCCGAGGAAAGGCTAATGTACCATATCATTGATGGGCTTCGTGATGCAACAAGAGAAACCCTAGGGATGTATGCCCAAGGATAACTATACAAACTACGAACCCATCAAGCACAAGATCTTATTAAGCGGGTAGCACAAGAGGAAGGAGAAATGGCTAGATGGGAGAGTGTTGAAAAACATCAATGGGACCAAAATCTCAACCTAATAAAGGTCCATAATCAGAAAAAGGAGAAATCAACCTATCACAAGGACAAAGAACCATCTTTTCTAGTACAACAATCATTGGATGAAGTCGAGGCAAAGATCAATAAGATGTTGGGTTGGACGTATAAAATGTGTGGAGAATTTATTGATATTATTGAAGATAGAGTTTTGACAATCCAAGAAGTAGGACCAAGTATCATTAGACAATCGGAAAGAAGGGATATCGAAAATAAGGGCTCAACTGCCAATCATATGTATGAATGCAACATATGCCTGTACGATCATCCCAAGGGCCAATGTCCAATCCTGTTTTATTTATATGAGCATTGGGAAAACACGTTACACCTAAAGTTTGTACAGAGATACTATGTTCGATCATAGTGGAAATAATCCCAGTCGTGGGGTAAGCCACCCATAAACTGGAGACACCCTTCATATCATCCGAGTCTACATGCTTACCAAGTTCAACATCCTGTTTCCCCAACTAGGCCAACATACTCTATCTCACCACATTACCATTCTTCTCAATACTATCAACCCATTTCCTCAACACAACCACCACCTTGCGTCCCTTACACATCTCCTAATTTTCAACATTCTCATCCTTTCCCTCCTACAGCGCTACCAACTATTCCTAAAGTGTTTGCACCACAGCAACAACCCATGAATGTTACTTGTGTTGTTACTGCCAACAGTAGTGAGAGACCTCCTCTACATCAAAAGTGTCCTTTCTTTAAACATGACCATAAGAAGGGAAAACACAATTTTGAGGCCACTGCTTCCTCCAACTCAGCACAAGTCCCACACTGTGGTGCACCCTTATCTTCGAACCCAATCCCTCATGTTACTTCATCAGGGCCACCAACCAACACTCCAACAACCATATGGCCCAATGAACACAAGAATGGAGAGCGAAAACCTGATCCTTGCATACCATCTAATGGTCCCAAATATCATAGTGGGTCAACTATTTACCCGAGAACCACATCTCATAAATTTCCCCACTATGCTTACTATAATCCAATGTGTGAACCCCGATGGAGTAAGTATGGCCAGGTTTCAATATTTCCAACATGCAAGGATCCTCATCTTCCATTTATTAATCCTTGCCATCCTCAACCGTTTAGTTATGGGGGATATCCCCCATTCTAGTAACAAGTAGGATTAATAAATCCCTTTTTATTTTCTTTAATTTTACAACTTTTTGTTTTCCAATTTTTCATTTTTCAATTTCTTGTTTTATTATTTTGTCTTTTTGGCTTTTTACATTTTTATAAGTAATCTCATCTATGAATAAAACACTCATGTGGCTCATTGGTTGAGGTGTGTTCTATGTTATTGATTTTTGAATGATCAATTATGTGGACATTGAGGCCATTACACCCACTCATCCACTGTATGAATAAGAGGTTCTATTCGAGGGTACAGTGATATTCTTGACATTCTTAAAACTTAAAATTAATTTTGTGTTCATTGTACCCAGAATGAAGAAGGATGGACCAAGAGGGAATGATTAGGATGTGACATCAAGGGGACTTGTGGATTCTCTTTGGTGATGGTGGTGAGAGTTATCATATAACATGGTTGTACTAAGATCCTTGTAGATCTAACGAAAAATGGGACTAAGAGTAATCAAAAAGGCACTCAAAAATACAATGTTGTTCTAGGGGGTCCCACTAGAAAGACATGCATCCATGCCTGAAGGTTGGCGGCTTCTTTGGATTAAGCAATCAAAAAAGAGAAAAGAAAAAAAAAGATAGAAAAGTGCTACAAAAAGAAAATCACTCCTCCCTCAGACAAAATGCCAAGTGATTATATGCCTTGTTCTTATGGTACTGTCATAGTTGTTCATCATGGGATGAAACAATGTGATGCCACTGATTAAAGGAATGGACTTGATCCTGATCTTGGAATGATAGGTTAATGACACGTTAATCATGCTTTACACATAGGATCCCCTATGCCCTGGGTCAGTTACCTCATGTCCCAATCTCTCCTATCCCTTCAATAGTTCGTCTCATCTCATTGTTCGTGTAATTGTAGCTCATGTCGTGTGTAATGTAGAATTCTTAACTCATTCCAGTGATAATTACATGTGTGTGTTTTGTGGAATTAGTATGGATTACATTTAACCCTTTTAGTGCCCACGGACACCTTTAAGTGTGGTTACACAAGGGCATTATAGGTTGAAACCTACTTTGGAAAGGACCCACTTGTGTAATCTTTTGTAATTTTCACTTATGACACAACTCACACACACTATTTCTTACCCTTAGCCTATTTTTCATAACCTTCTTTCAGTATTATTATTATCCCTCCAAATCAACGTTCCTATGTACCATCACATAACCTTTTTCTCTACCACCCGAGGTTTCATTGATCAATTACACCATACCTATTCAATTGTGCCTTCGAAACAAATTAATTTACCCTAGAACCTTTTAACATGTGAGACACATCCTTAATTTCCACTTTTAATTCCAAAAAAAAACCTTCAACATTTGGTTTTTTCCCTCAAGCCTAAACATCATGAGGCCGCGATATCGCGTACACGATGTATCATACGCGATATCATGTCCCATTAACCTCATTTTTGGGTGACCCTCCTGCAACACTTAACCTCATTTTTACATTTTACGCAAGGTATTTTTTGAATTTTTTCTCTACAACTTGTGATTGAGTGACCCTTACTTTCATAACCATATCTTGCTTGCTGGTACTCAGATTTTAATTCCATCTAAACTTGCTTGAACCCGAAGTGTTTAGCTTAGTCGTGGGGTAGGGATATACGCCGAATAGCACATAACTTCTTTGGAATTTTTCATCACCTAAAGGACATCATTAAGGGTAATTAATTATAATAATAAGATTAAATTTTGCCAAAAAATAATTTTATCCCTAGGTATACTCGGAAACTAAAATTGAAAAACCACCTAAGTAAAAAGCACCCACTACTATAATCTTCCGGGAAACATCACACAGAGATTAAAAAAATTAATTAATTAAGGAAAGTAGTAAGGTATAACTTAACTTCAAAAAAAACCTTACTAATACTTGGCCCATGTGATTGCAGATGGCCTCGAAACGTGGACAAAAGGAAAGTCCTGCCCAAGGTGGAAGCAAGCAACCTAGGAGAGGTGGAAGACAAGGTCTTGCCAGATAACATGCAGAACAAGAAGAACAATTATTCAGTATTCATCAAGAGGACCCACCTACCGTACAATTTAGGTAGGCAGAAGGAGGAGCTACTGCAACGCTTGAATAGGGACAACATCTCATGTTGCCCCAAGATTGTGTTTAGGCCATTCACAAAAAGTCCACATTCGTTGCGGTGATTGTGGAGTTAAACTTTCAATCTTTTGCAGAGTTTGCTCCAGAGGCTATTAGGAATCACCTCAAAGGATTTCCCTTATGGCCTACTCTCTCTAAAAGTGGTGCTTGGTACCTAGGGGAGACGTACCAATTCTAGCACAATAGGGAGCAAGGCACCACCGTCAATGTTTATGGTGTGATAGTCGATTTCTCCACGTAGGCCATTTCAAAAGTATTAAACCTTCCAAATATAGGGCCCAAGGTTGCTCAGTTATCCACCTGTTTAGACCCTGGTGTGCGACGGGATTTTTTGGAAAGGGTGTATGGCAGAGATAAGACATTTGGTGAGTTGATGATGGAGGAGAGGATCTACTTCAAAATTGGAACTTATCACCTCTTCCCCATGAAGGGCTTAAAAATAATATCAACATATCTGGCAAGAGGATGTGCAGTGCTAATGGGAAAGGTTAATGCTAACCTGCCCCATCTATATTTAACGGAGATCCTGAGGTGATTCGAAGAATGGAAGATAGGAAAGATGGTATTTCCCTTTCCTTGTCTTATCAGGAAGATTTTTCGATGTGCTGGTATCAGAGGGTACACTAATGATGTCCTTTGAAAAGCCCAAAATGCTTCATATGTAGAACTGTTAAAGCTACTAGCCACAAGGAAAATTACTGGTGAGACACTGGGGCTAGAAGAAGAAGAAGAATAGACGACTTGACCAACTGCAACTCAACTTGCAGGACCCAGCCAACACTGCCAACACTTAGATGGTTAGTTGGGGAAGTTGTGAAGACACAAATCTCTTCTGCATCATTGATGATGCCATACAGCCCACTGTTTCTTTGGATCACACAAGGGTGAAGTGTCTATTCATACAGGAGGAGGGAAAACTACTTGGTCACAACAGATCTTAGGAAATGCAGCATCTTTCCAAGTGCAATTAGAAACTGGTGAAGGGGCCACTGTGGTGGTCATGCAACACCAAGATGCCATGGGAGCTGTAGAAGTGGTTGCAAACCACTTCAAAGAATCATTCAATGTACCTGTTGTGCCACCAGTAGATCTCAAAGGAGCACGAAATGCTCAAACTTTGGCTAGAACCTCAATGACTCCTACAGAACATGAGGATGCACTTGATCGATTGCTAAAAATAGGACAAGTAATGATGTCCCTGTTTGACATCCCCCAGGATGTTACAACAATTCAATCAGACCTCACTTCCAAGAAGGGGAAGCTAGTTTTAACAGAAGTGAGGGTCGAGCATGCTGAAGCAGAGGTGCAAAAATTACAAGAGTAGCTTGTGGCCCTACAAGCAGCATAGTAGGACCCTTTGCAATTTTTTCCTGCAGACCAGCTAGATAATTTCAGAACTAAGCAACTAACCAAGCTAATCACGGAGAATAAAAATGTGGCTAAAGAAAAATAGAAGGCTTTTTGGGATGCCTCTACAACATAGGCGCAAACTCATGCACCTCTCAAAGCACTCAATGCCTTACAAGAAGAAAATAAGTAGCTTGTTGCTAACAACCTTTGGTTGACCACTGTGGAGAAGAAACAAAATTTTCTTGAGGAACACTTCCATCAATTACAAGAATCATTCATTCAGGTCAACCAAGACATGAGCCGTTTAGCCAGGGAGAATCAAACCCTCTCAATGGAGGAGGTACGCGCTATTCGCCAAAAGTCAGCTATCGAAATCAATGCGTCACAAAATGAGGCTAAACAGCATGAAAAGCTAAAGGAGCACTTTTGAGACCAGGTGGGGATGTACAAAAAAATCCTTAAGAAGGAGATACATATGGCCAAGGCCCACATCAATGCTATTAGTGCTCAACACACTGACTGGCGGGCCATATTGGACACATATGCCTTCGTCCACCAAGCAGAAGTTAAGAACCAGGACCTATAGATTTAGGATTTGATAGAATACATGGAGTTGGCAAACCTGCAGTATGCCAACCTTGCCATGTTAACAGCAGGGTGCCCGAGAATAGAGCTCGAGCAATAGGTAGCTACCACCTATGCCAAATACGAAGCAGAATTTAAAGAACGCAAAAAGTTACTAAAAAAATTAGAGATTGCAAACTCTGAACTTGAGGTGGTGAAAGCAAGCTACCAAGGACAAAAAGGTGTCGTAACAGATTTGGCTCAATGGCTTGTAGATTTTCAAGAATACAAAGATAAAGCCAGAGCCTACAAAGAGGAATGTCAAGTATTTGCGGCTTGGTATGTCAAGGCCAATCAAATGTTTCTGCAACTACCCTGTCCATGGTAGGTGCCGACTCCATCAAACATCGAAACATTAGTATGGATGGCACAAGACCCTCAGACCAAAGAGGAGAAGCTCTAGGCCATACTTCAACACCATCAAGTCCCAAGACCTGGAGCACAAAACAAGGGGAAAGCACCAATGGAGAAGCCACTGCCACCTGGAACTACATGAGTTCCAAAAATTTTGTAGTTGTAGCACATTCTTTGTGTTGTTTCTTTGTTTTTTTCTTCATTCCACACTATGTCATAACCCCATTTTCACCATCCAATAATCCCATACCTATCCACTGTGTAATCACTGTAACTCAAGGACAAGTTTTCATTCAGTTGTGAGGGTATGATGAATCATCATTTGGGTGACTGTGATATTGCGTATGCGATAGCGCGGCTACGATATCCCATCTGCGATATCATAGCTTGTCTCCTCATCTATAAATAAAAGGTTAACAATTCCATCAAGAATAAGTTAAGAAGTAAGTTAATCAGTTTAGAAGTTAGTTCTCAGTTTAAGTGTTTAATTTCTTTCTCTCATTCCTTTTCCTCCTAGTGTATGCCCGTAGTGTGGTGAATGTAATTGTATGGCATCCTTTATTCGAGTGTAACGTACTTATACATGCACATGATCAGCAATAAAGATTAAGATTACTTCATCATTGCAGCATTCACTTAGATTAATCATTTAATTAATTGTTATTTACTACTTTGCTAGTTAATCTCTTTTCACCCTTCAACTCATGTTAAAATGCGGAATGAGTATGACTTGATTATGAGCATTTAAGTGTGACTACTTAGTAACCCAGTAGCATACCTAGGATCTATGCTTGGTAATCCTAGTGGTAGTCATGCACAAAGTCCAAGATGTGTACAAATAATTAAGCAATGGATACTCATCGCACTTAGGCTAGTTAGATTCTTTCTCACCCTTCTCTCTTAGCTTAGTCAATATTATCTTCCATTGCCTTCAAGAGTAGCATTAGATTAGAAAACACATAATACACCTCACTCTGGACTAAACCTTACATGACAAACCTAATACTAGTCCTGATGGGAAGACAGCGAACTGTGACCTAAGACTAACTATCTAGATGCCACAACTAGTCCATCTACGGAGTTCGACCGAATCATGCGTGTAACATTCGTATTCGTATGGTTGAGTGTAGGGGTACCTCGCCACTCATCAGCAACTATATACAAATGAAATGCATAGTAAAGGGGAAGAAAGTATGCAACTAAGAATCTACCAAGTGTCCACATAGGGTACCTGAGTAGAAATGCTTCAAATGAAATGCATTAAAATTCTTATGTAATCAACATCCTTGCAAATCAGCAACATTGTATACATTGCGGCTAATGACATCTATAGCTTGGAATGGGCCTAAACACATAGGAGAGAACTTACTTTGAAGACTTTCTTAACCAAATGCTCTACCTCTTTTTTGTACTAGATCTCCTAGCTTAAAGGCCTTACCTACATGTTTCTTGTCAATCCATCGTTTAATAATTCGTCAATGATAAAGATGATGAAATTCAAGACCTAATCTTGATTTTCTCATTCATTTTCTATTAGTAACTAAACTTAAACATTTTGTAAGATGAATAATTCTACACCCTAGAAGTTTGTCAAGTTTTCCTTTCATATAAGTTCTAATCTTAGGTCTAATAGGTTTAGCTCTTGATGAGTCATCGAATATATCCTTTCTAGAAGCATGTTCCATGGATGTGTCGTTAAAATTTAGCATACCTTCAAATGTTTTAAGAGGTAGGATCTTATTTATATCTTTGTCTTCTCCTAAAGATGATGGATCACTTAGATGAAATCCATCATGTTGTTGATAAGGCAAGGTATCTCCATAGCTTTCTTTACCATTTTTAGAACTTTGATAGGGTTGGGTGGAATCTATATGAGAGACAAGATTTATTTTTGTAGTTCCACTCACATGATCATTTATAACATGTTCAATGTGCTCAACTTCAATAACCCCAACATAAAGATTAGTGTTTCAATCTTCCAAAGATTGATTTTGTTGATCCAAGGCTATAACTACTTAATTGTAAAAGGGTTCTCTAGGTATAATCATTTGTTTAGATATTCCTTTGATAGAGATTAATAGCTTTGAGAAAAACTTAACCTAAAGAAGCCCCCAAAATTGCCTCCAAAGTTCCTAGATAAGAGCACACCATAGGTGGGCAACATGTCAACTACTAGGATATCTGTGTAACATGTGAATGTAGGGTATTATTTAAGTTTCACTTTCACTTCTTTTAATAACCCTACTACAGGTACATTCGACCAATCAAATTGAATCACATTTTTCATTTGTGGTATCATTTGTGCTCTTAAAGCCTTACATACCTAAAGAGGCATGACACTAATAGTTGTGCCAAAATATATCAAACAATTGTAGACATTCTTTCCTAAAATAATTAGAGTTAGGAAAGGAGGTTCATCTTTCTTGTTGACATAAAATTATCTACATTCTATGCTGATAACATGTTAGGACTTTTTGCAAAGTAAACTTGCCTTTCGGGGATTGGGAATTTTTCTTTTTCAATCACAGGCATGTGAACTATGTTCTGAATCACCTCTTTCATTTCATTAAAGTGTAAAAGGTCATACATTGAAATGTTAGCTTTGACCTTTTTCAAATCCTCAACTAGATCGTAAGTTTTATGCTCATCTTTAGCTTCTTGTTGACGTGGAGTTCTTCTAAGTATAGAAGATGGGTTTGATCATTGGGGAGCATTTGTTTGGGATGACCTAATTTGAGTATTTCTGTTGCTTTGACTAAGAGCTCTTCTATTTGAGGGAGTGTAAGGGCCATTCCTAGTTTGTTGTTTTGTAGTGTTCACAATGTCACTAAGTCTACAGTAGTGAGTGTTATGTGGCTTGGGGTCACTTACCATAATTTCTCCTAATGAGAAAACCTCTTTGTTTTCTATTTCATGAGGTACAGTAAGGACCATAATAGGGGCTTTCCCATTTTTTTGACCTTGGGTGTTGTCACCATATAATGCTAAAAATTTGGGACAATTCTTCTCGGAATGTTGCCTAGTGTTATGGAGACAACAATAATTGTCATTAACTAATGAACTAGGCTTTTCTGGTTATATAGGACCCTTGTTGTTGTTTCTCTTTAATTCAACTACTTCATTGGAAATTTTTTGAAGTGAAGTTAATATTTGGGTCATTTGATCTTGATTTTGAGTTAGGAGTTCAATAGGGTTGGATATCCCATTCGGGTTTATGATTGATTGGATTAAGGCCTTCAATTGGTTGTCATTCAAACCAATGTTAGATGGTAGGAACAAAGAAGATGTGGGACATTGAAAGTAGCTATTTGTAGATTGAGTCATTTGAAGGGGAATGAGAGTTTGGAACATAGTATTGGCCATTAAGAATGTTGATAGAGGTAGAGGGTTAGATTGCATGGGATTACTAATGCTCATCATTCCAAATTGAGTTTGAATGCTGTTCATAAGGGTGATTTGTTCTAACACTGCAGCTTTAGCCATTGCTCCTTGTATTTTTTGTTATGTTTCAAACAGATTTGATGGCATAGGCAAAGAATGGATCAATGGTAGAGAGATAAAATTTGAGGATGCCATTGGTTTGTGGATGCATGTCACTTGTCACATAGGCCAGCTGGTGAAGAAATCTTAGGTTGTAATCTAGGACATTTTCCCCAGGTAGCTTTCTTAAGCTTGTGAAGTTACTTGATGTGATTGCAAAGCTCATGAATTTATCAAATTGAATTAAGAACTTATCTTTGAACTCCTGCCATGAGTTAGTGAAGGCATCAAGGAGCATCAGAAACCATTGGATGGCCTTACTTCTGAAGGCTGTCAAAAATACCCTACATGCCACATCATTTTGGATAATGTTGTGGATTCCTAGTAAGGTTTTGAAGCATTGTACATGTTGGTGGGCATGACTAATAGGGTTTGTGGGATTTTAGAACAAATTTATTGATGAGTGGCAAGGTACCCCTACACTCAACCATATGAATATGATTGTTTCACGTGCGATCCGGTTGAACTCCAAGGACTAAGTCCTTACGCGCCCTAATGGAACACTTAAGGTTAATCAATCACTGTCTTCCCAAACTTACTTGTATTTTCATGGTTGTATGGTTAAGTAAGCTTGAGGTATATGATTTTTATGTCTTTTATCTTTTAATGTCTTTACGCTAATGGGGAAAGGTGAGGAAAACTAAATGACTACTTTCACTAACTATTCACTAACTAAGTTCTAATTTTCCTAGCACTAGTATCCGTTCCCACTTGCCATACATACCCTGAACCAGTGCAGCACTGCTAGGATTACCAAACGCTACTCATTACTAGGTTACCAAGCATTACACACGTGCTCGAAGCGGTCGTACTGAGTGCACTTAACTATGAGAGTCAAAGGTTGAGAGAGATTAATTATCTAGGAAAGCATTTAAACATTTAACAATAATTAATTCCTATTTAGCTTAGTCCACATGCTACAAGGTTTATCAAAAAGTTTGGCTTTATTGCCGTACACAAATGTGTGCTCAGGTACAATTTGCTCGAATAAAGAATCGTTCACTTTAAGACTCCTACTTCAGGCACATGGAAATTATTTTAACTCTGGAATGGTAAAACTACTATAGTTTGGCTAAGGGTCTAGATCTAGATGAGTGAACAAAGGAAAGATGCCTCTTATTTATAGACATTGTGGCAAGCCGCAATATCGCATCACATCATACCCCCATGACTGAATGAAAACTCATCCTCAAGTTCCTTACAAAATATTGAGAAGGTATGGGATTATTGACTAAAATGACACTAGTGGTGAATGGGATGACATGTGAATGGATCATCATTACAATACATGGCAAAATTAGTGTTCATGACAACAAGGGTAAACACTATATACATTTGACATCTAGCCTTATTTGGCAGCTGAGAAAGAAGAGAGAGAGAGAAGAAGAAGTCTGTTGCTGCTGATACCAAGATTGCACCTTTTGTTGTCCATCCATAAGTGTGCCATCAATCTTGTTCCTTGCATAACTATTTCAGCACCAGTCCATCCTAAGTGTTTTCTCTAGCTCCAATCCATTGGTGTATGATTTCCATCTACACACACAACACAATCTTATATTAGCAATGGTAAATGAATCACAATACAGTTGATACCTTACCTCAGTGTAAGGTCCATTGGTTGAGTTTTGATCTGGTTGATGCGGACTTTGGAGGTATAACACTAGTGATTACTGAAGGTGTAAGATATAGGGGTTAAGAGAAATTGAAAAAACTGGACCAAGACCCCCATGACTAAGAGCGAACCTCTGGTAGCGATAGAATGGAAAAAGAAAAGGAATAAGAAAGATGGAGAAAAAGAAAAAATTTCAACACTGATGAAATGGATGTCAGAGATGGGAATGAACAAAATAAATGTTGATTACGAAAATGTTTAAGGAAAAGAAATTAACTAATGGACCAAATAGGAATGCCAGTGGGTCCTCCCCAAAGCAGGCTCATGCCCTCAATGCCCTGACATTCCCACATTCAAAGAGTCCGTAGGCTCTAGAAATGCCACTTGGAAGCAAGAGTTAAAGTCTTAACCACAAGAGTTTACCAAAAAGAAAACAATGCATCAACCAAAATATAGACTACTGATACAATCGGCAATGAGGTGAACAAAGGAGAAAGAATGATGGAAAGAAGAGAATAAAATGGGATCTCAAGAACAAGGTGGTGTATAGCCCCTTGTGTATTAATGGTTAATGTGACTTAGTAGATCTCATTCCAAATCTAGCCTCAAACAATCCACATCCAATGACTTTGCATTAACACACTTGGCCAATCCATCCACTTGAAGTAGCAAGAATGCTTCCATCAAAGAGTCACCACCATTCTAACAAAACAAAAAAGGAAAAAGTAGGAAGCGAGAAAGGGCCTTAGTTAGAGGGAATAGGTTTAGTTAGTTCCATAACCAATGCTTGTAGCCTAGATGATTATTTCATCTAAGGGGTGTGCTTTGAAGTCTCACAGTTTTTTTTTTCTTTTTTTTTTTTTACGTGAGAACCACACCATGCAAAGACTTTTTATTTTTATTAGCTTAGCTTCCCGATAATGGAGCAACGTCAGAATGGTAAGGAAAACTCAAGAAGAAAACATCCAAGCACCAAAGACAATGGCCAACACAAATGCATCAAATCCCCTTGAAGTCATACCCTTTTCAATCCTTGAGGCCTTCCTTAGTTTGAGAAATACCCAGTCACCAATTCGTTGATAGTTCTTATTATTAAGAAACGGACTATACATTTCCAAGACAAGAGAGACCATAGAAATTTATGAATGCATGGATGACGTGGACTCATTGCCTGTTATATCAAAAGAACCATACCTTAGTATCAAAATTATAACTCAAAGGTAAAAACAAAACATTGGCAATCAATAGAATACAGTTCATACCATCATCAGGAGCACTTATTAAGTGACGAACCTAACAAACAAACAAATCAACACACAAAGAAATAAAAGAGTATAAACGATGGTACAAAACAAAAACAAGAAAAGTTAAAGAAATTTGTAAAACAAAAATGTGTAAAACAAAAACTTAAAAAGGAACTAAGGGCCTCGATTGATCAGCATAGGTGGCCATCTCCCCCATGACTGAGTTGAAAGGGGGAGATCTGAAATAATGAGCGAGGTCGTCCTTTCTCCGATGTGCTATGTGCACTGACCATTCTAGATTCATGATAAGCTTTGGTCTGTTGCACGCTAACTAGTATTCTCTTATCGGAGTATTTGTTTGAATTTTTTAGAAGTTTCCAACTTCCCCCAATTGATGTTTTTAGGTTAAGGTCTGGAAGTTGGTGACGCTCTTGCTCCAATGCATCTATGGTTTCGACGTGAGTGCAAGTTGTTCTCTTAGTTAGTCCCATGCACATTGGTGAGTTGCTCTCTTGATTAGTTGTCAACCACTGGGTGTTTTCTTGTTGTGTGGTTGCTACATATAAGCACTTTTGTATGTTAATTTCTTGGGCACACTGATTGCATATAGGCAATGTTGAACATTCCTATATGCAATCGCACCCTGTATCGTTGTATGTGATGCATGAAACTTTCTTCTTCTCGATCTTCTCAAAAGTGTTTTCCTAAGATATTTCCAGGGAAAGATTGCGGATTCCTAGGCGTGTGTTTATGGTACTTAGCCATGCCCTTCTCATTATTATTGGGAAGTCCCCTTTGTCATTATTTACTTGTATCACTAGGAAATCAGCTGGGTATGACCACCCACACATAATGGTAACGACATCCTCCACCAATCCCAAGGGAACAGTGATGGACTGGTCAACCAGCTCTAAGTGAATATTGTTCTTCTTTAATGGAGGCAAGTTCCAGGCTTTATACATCTCTTGTGATATCAAGTTGACTCCGAAACCTAAGTCTAGAAGAGCTTTACAAGGTTCACTCCCAACAACTTAGAGATAGATTAAAGGGCTTCCGAGGTTAGAGAATTTCCTAGGAAGGTGGTCCTCCTTAATCCAATCAATGATAGCATGTGTTAACATAACTATGTGCATTGAGCTCTATTTTTGGTTTGAAGGGAGCTCCAAAGCCTTATTTGATGGAGGATCATTCAAAGACTCAATCACATGCGGATATGAGAGCTTGGTTGGACTGTTGGTCCTGAAGAAAGGTCTTCTCTTTGTACGGTTGTTAGGACCAACAGCAAGTTGGAGGTTCACAACTCTCGTAGCATTATGTTGTTGTGGTTGAGTGGGGAGTTCCCTTTGCATTACTGGAGCAGGTGGTAATGGAGCTATCAGTGTGAGAATTGTGGATGGATTTTGAGGATGGTATGTTTGTGGGTTGTCTCTCCTAGGAGAAAGAGTCCTATAATACTCCCAAGCTTGGTAGTGATGTTGTGGAGTCACGTGACCAACAAAGTCACGTGGAGAGATTGGCTACTACACATAGTAGCCATATGGATCCGGTTGCCGGTAAGGGTATTGTTGCCTTGGTGCTGGCATCCCCCATGACTGTGGGTATTGCCACTATTGGTGTTGCTCAATAGGTTGTGGTGGAGTTCCACTTGGATAATACGTTAAAGGTTGGTGGAACTACCTTGGGTTACCTTGGGGATAAGGTAACCGTCAGGGTGCTTGTCGTTTGTTAAGTCTTGGGTTGAGTGCATACATCCCAGACTCTTGTAGGTGTGAGATTACTGGGCAACATCCCTTAGGATGGTCGTATTAGCATATCTCACATCCACCATCATTATCCATATCAGAATCCACAACCTCTTCGGTGATGACCAGTTTACCCTTACCTTTGTTGCAGCATGCATTGTCCATGTCCCTCTTTTTATTTTTATCATAGTCACTACTTCGCTCCTTAGACTAGAGAACTATTTCAAATCTACTATCCAAGGAGTCCCACATTTGGTCTACCTTTGCCAACACTTCTGTTGTTAATTTTTGGAGCAGCAAAGTTTTCCTATTCACCATCTCTTCAAGTGGTGACTCTTCCTCCTCCTCATAGAATCTCACTCCCCTTTTTTGGAGGGAAGGATTGTGATTGTACTCTTCTGCACTTTCTCTCTTACGTAGCTCCCCTTCTTCCTTGGCTACTTATTCCAGCAATCTATGGACCTGATGAGACCTAAGCTCTGATAATCTCCCTTGGGCGTATGTTCCAAGGGCTCTCCTTGTTTCATGCCTAAGTCCATCTACGAGATGGCATAGTTGATCTCGCTACGAATAACCATGGCCTGGGCAACAATGTAACAATGCATAGTAATGGCCCATGGTAGCATCCAAGGGTTCATGAGTTCCTTTCTTCCATCCTTGGATTTGCTTTCGCAAGTTTGACACCCAGGAGTATGTTTGATACTTATCATTAAACAGTCCTAGCATCGTATTCCACCTCCAAATGGATTCCGGTTCTAAGGACCGGTACCAGCTTTCCACTTCTTTCACTAGTGCCCTTGGGAACAACATTAGTTTTTGTCATTCATTCTTGATATTCTGCAAGGCACATGCATCATGACTACTTTTGCTAACTATTCACTAACTAAGTTCTAATTGTCCTAGCACTAGTATTCGTTGCCACTTGCCATACACACCTTGAACCAATGCAACACTGCTAAGATTACCAAACACTACTCGTTACTAGGTTACCAAGCGTTACACACATGCTTGAAGCGGTCATACTGAGTGCACTTAACTACGAGAGTCAAAGGTTGAGAGAGATTAATTATTTAGGAAAGCATTTAAACATTTAACAATAATTAATTCCTATTTAGCTTAGTCCACATGTTACAAGGTTTATTAGAAAGTTTGTCTTTATTGCCATATACAAATGTGTGCTCGCGTACGCGATATCGCATCCCATCATTTATGTTCTAGAGTGACTTGGGATATCATGATAGTTAGTAAAGTTAAATGAATTACTCACTAGGGGAGCCAGGGGTTGATTGGCTACCATCCTAGTTCTGGTTCTCCTAAAAATATAACTTGGGAAACGTGAAGCTCTTGGTTTCCTAAATGTAAAGTGATGTTTAGTTGGTCGGCTAGGCGTAGAGGAGAGTTTAGTCATAAAACAAAAATTACAGAAAATAAATGTTAAAATAAACTATAAAATTGCATGAAAAGTAAAGAAATATTGCAATAATATAATTTTTTTTAAAAAACACCAAAATATGCTATTTTAAAAAAAATTTAAAAGGAACATAAATATAAAATTGTAATACTTATAAAATTAAAAAGGCCAACAGTAAAATGCAAAATTTTAGGAAAATAAATTTAAAATTGCAAAATTAAATAAAACCACATTACCTACCCCAAGACTAAGGTAAGGACCGCCAAAACACAAATTTGAAAATGGAACTGAGAAACAAGGGTTTTCAAAAAAGGATCAAAGAAAAATGGGTGATGAGACTCGAAAGTTTAGAAATTTTAATAAAACAAGTTTAAAATAAGAAAAATGAAATTTTCGGTAAATAAAAACAGAATAGGGATTGGCAAAGGATAGAAAATAGATATTTTAGAAAATGGGATAGCAAAGGCTAGAAAAATGGTAAGAAAAGCTTATAAACAAAAGGCAAGAGAAAGACCCTCCTTCTATATCCAGAAAGAAAACTCGTTTTAGGATACTATTGCCTAGGGTGCTTCCCATATGGGTACGGAAACCTAGGAATAGTCTTAACAGGAGAGGGCTACATGGCCTTTTGAAAATGAAAAACCAAACTAGAAAAATTTAGAATTTAAATTAAATGATTGTCTTGAATACAATAAGTAACTAAAAGAAATAAATTTTCCGGTTGATGCTATCGGTCCATCATTGTCGATGGCATCCACTGGTAGGAAGACTATCACCATCACTTGAAGAGGGAGAGAGAGAAAGAGAGACTATTGTGGGGAGATGCTACCCCTCTAGCACTGATGTCGTAGTTGCTACAACACGAGAGAGAAGGACTGCCCCGTGCCAAGGAGGAGAGGAGGCAAAATAAAGATCGTTCGTGATTTCGCCAAGCACATGCACTACCTAGAGAGAAAAAAAAAGTGAGGAGGAGAAGCAAGAGAGAAAGAGAGATTGTCTGCCATAGTTTGCATAGGGTAGCAACCATAGTTGCTAAAAGCCTACCGTCATCTACCACCTCTTATGCGCCACCTACAGCCTCCCAACCACCAACAACACTGCTTTTGATACATTGTAGATGTGTCTATGTCCACCACAACTACTAGTTGCAACCATCATGTGTCCCACCGCTTGTGTTGTCTGCAATCAAAGAGATGTACCACTGCAAGAGGGAGAAAAGGAGACAAAGAGCCCTATGTGTGGGCTGCGCAATCTGCATTGCTGCTAAAGAAATGCAGACCCTAAAGAAGAGAGAGCGTACCCTCCTACTATTGAAGATCACCGCTGCCCCTCGTTTATAGCCATTGCAGGTGTTTTAAAGTGCCCGCCACGTTCCCGCCATGGTAACTGTAGCTACCACTGCCACTAACTGACGTAACTGCCGACCAACTCACACCCATGTTCTATTCTAATTACCATCACCATTACTATCATTGAATGCCCATCACGTAAGGTCCATCGCCCACATTTGCCACTATGGCATTCACTAATGTGCCCACTATCAACGGTTATCACTACCACCATGTTAGGCGCGTAACATCCCTATGGGCTAGGAAGTTTTAAGATGGCTTGTCATCCTAACCCATTAAAATAATACAAGATAAGTCAATAAAGTAAGATGGCAAATGACAGTAAGATAATGCTAAATGAAGTTGCTGTAATTAGTTAGTCAATGACGAAGTTTAAAAATAGAATTACAGCATTAATTTATTTGAAAGTAGGAGTCACTAAGATCCATTAGGAAAAAGCAAACAATAGTATTATGGCACATAATTAGAGACTCGTGCAAATCATTCAACAAAGAAGAAAGAAAATAATAATGTTTCATTTTAGTAAACCAAAAAAAGAAAAAACATTGGCATGATTCCAACATTGAAAGATGTAAAAAACGGTAGGATTGCGATGTTTCTGCTGGACATCGCACAAAACTAAGGGTGCAGGTGCTGCAATCTAGTTTTGGGTTTGGGTACCCAATTACAGTCGAGTTTTACTTTTACTGAACTCCCACGACAGCAATGTAGATGCTCAGAGTCTGCTTTTGTATTTATGTTTTGCATTTATATGATGATGTTAGATGCAACGACGCTTGCGCCATGCACTTATCTCACGCCACGTGTGTGAAACAGAAATGGCCATCGTGCACATGTTCCTTACATTTGAATGAGGGTATGATTCAATAATGTTATATGAAATTGAATGATTTGTTTTATAATGAGGTGTTATCTTAACGGTAAGAATCTTTGGTTTATTATAAATTAAAAAGAATTCCCTTTGATAAAATTTTAGTTTACTAATGTCTAACTCATAGTAATGAAGTTAAAGTTTTGGCTTCAAAGATATTTAGACTTTTTTTTTTATTTCAATTTTTAAAATATTAACAAATATGGATTTTGTCTTTCTTTTATTATTTTTTTTCTTTCTAAAACTTTCTTCCCTAGCCAATATGTCACAACTGTAATCCTTTTGGGGACTATTGAAATAATTTTAAAATTATATAGAGATTGCAAAGTTTGACAATGTGTGTATATATATATATATATTGAAATCAAAATTATTAATCATGGCCTTGTGCCTAGCATGGGCGAGGCTGACCTCAATAGTTAGCTACATACTGATCCATCTTCTTCTCACTAGAAAAAATAAAAAAAAAATTCGATTAAAAGAATTGTAAGACAAAATTTGTGGATTGCACAAGAAATTTACATGCATAGATAATAGGAAATGCACAATATAGAAGCATATGGCACAAGAAATTCACATGCATAAATAACCAAAAATGAACAATGTGGAAGCAAATGGCATAAAAAATTCACATGCATAAATAACCGGAAATGCACAATGCCTAAGCAAATTAAATTGACCTCCAGCCATTAATGCCTCAAATTAAACTTGGCATTTAGATTCTTCTTTCACACCGACACTCTGCAATGATGGTGTATGCAACCAACCTCTAAGTGTCTATGAAAGGGATGAGAACTACAATGCTAGTGCGATTCCCGATGCCTTTGTTCTCCTATTACAAATAAATTTATAGACCACAAAATTGGTTACCATAAGAGACCTAATGTCAATGCATAAAAAATTCATTACCAGATATAGAGACCACCTTGATGTGTTAACTAACTCATAAAAATGTGTTAGTGGATATAGTGGCCATGTTTAATCAAGTCCAGATTTCAAGAAATAAATGTATGAATCATGGCAATAATTCCTCTTAATGTAAGTCTTATCTTTCAAGTATTATAATGCATTATCTCTCAACATAATTCCTTATATGGTAACTAGCTTTATGAATAAACCAATGTTCATTCTAGGTCCTACCATATGTGAATTTTCTCTCATAACTATATGCACAAACTATATGAGAAAATAGCACAACTAAATAAGAATTTCGTTAAGACTATCAAGTTATATGTACAACAAATTACATTATGGAACCAAGTCCCATCCGAACAACATAATCCTTAAATGTCTTCGGTGGCATTCCTTTTGTCAAAGGATCAACTATCATCAATTTAATGTTTATATGCCCAATGATCACTTTGTTTTCCTTAATGCATTCCCTAATGGCTATGTACTTTATGTTGATGTGTTTACTTTGACTACCACTCTTATTATTCTTAGCCATAAAGATAGCAACTAAATTATCACAAAACATTCTTAATGGCCTAGATATAGAATCCACAATTCTAAGCCCTGATATGAAACTCTTTAGCCATACACCATGTGAAGTAGCCTCAAAACATAAAATGAACTTTGCCTCTATGTTGGAAGTAGTAACCAAAGTTTGTTTTCCACTCCTCCAGCTAGCAGAAAAACATAACCAGATGTTGATTTCCATGAATCAACACAGTCAACAAAGTTTGAGTCGGAGTAGCCAGTCACCTCCAAGGAGTCAGTTCGTTTATACATAAACATGTCATCGTTTGTACCTTGAAGGTACCTCATCACTTTCTTTGTAGCCCTCTAGTGGTCAATACCTAGATTACTCTGATATCTACCAAACATTCCCATAGCAAATGCAATGTTAGGTCTTGTGCAGACCTGAGCATACATAAGGCTTTCAAAAGTTGAAGCATACAAAATGTTACTTATCTAACTTTTCTGTAAATCATTCCTAGGGCATTGGTTCAAATTTAACCTGTCACCCTTCACAATGGATGCTACACTTGATGAACAATCTTTCATTCGAAACCTCTCTAAAACTTTATTGATATAGGTTTCCTACGACAATCCTAAAATACATCTAGATCTGTCCTTATGGATTTGAATGTCAATGACATAAGATGCCTCATCCATATCCTTCATGTTGAAATTCTTAGAGAGAAAATGGTTCACCTCATATAGAAATCCACTATTGTTGGTTGCAAGAAGGATATCATCCACATATAGAACAAGGAGATAGATTTTACTTCCATTGACCTTCTAGTATATACATTGATCCATGATGTTTTCTTCAAAACCAAATGAAGTGATGATATCATGGAATTTTAAGTACCATTGACAAGAGGCCTATTTCAATCCATATATGGATTTCTTGAGCTTGCATACCAATTACTCACCATCACTAGAGGAAAATCCTTCAGGTTGTGTTTCATATAAACCTCTTCCTCTAGATCACCATTAAGGAATGTTGCTTTCACATCCATTTGATGTAACTCAAGATCAAAATGGGCAACCAATGCCACAATAACATGAAGGAAGTCCTTAGATATAGTAGAAAACATCTCCTTATAATCTATTCCCTCTTTCTGAGTGAACCCTTTAGCGAAGTCTAGCCTTATATCTTTCAATGTTGCCTAATGAGTCTTTCTTAGTCTTGAAGACCCATTTGCATCCAATGGCTTTTACACCATCAGGAAACTTTACAAGATCACAGACTCGATTAGATGACATAGAGTTCATCTCGTCTTTCATGACATCATACCACAAGTTAGATTCCTTATAACTCATGGCTTGTGAAAACGTTTTGGGATCATTTTCATCTCCTATGTTGTAGTCAAACTCCTGCAGATACACCATATAGTCACTAGGAATTGTTGATCACCTTACTTTAGTAGATCTTCTTAATGTTGGTTCATCATTCTCTTGAGGATCATGATGTCCAACAGGTTGTTCAACAGGTTCTGGTATATGCTATTTAGCTAGATCTACTACTTCTTGATCAGTAGTTTGTGGAACTTCAATGACTAGCTGTTGTTCATTACGCATTTATGCTTTAGGCATATTGTGCACAACAATCAATCTATCATTTGAAGTAGCAGGTTGAGCATCTATATGATCTATCTCAGGAACAATGTTCCAAGATCTACTTCTCTCCCTAATCAAGTCATTCTCAAGAAATTTAGCATTCCTTGATTCCACAAACCTAGTAGTATGTGATGGGCAATAAAATTTGTATCCCTTAGATTGTTTAGCATATCCAACTAATGAATCATGGTTATCAAGGACTGCGTATACTAGGTCCCATATACACAACCCCATTTACGCAACGTCTGTTCTAGCCTATAAATAAGTGTGCTTCCGCCACACTTAGGCATCTTAGGAATTATTTGTAGCCAGAATCTTGCATTTTGTTCCTGCAAGAGTTAGAATATTTTCCCAGTGCATGCTCGTAGTGTGATGCTTGTAATTGTACGAAACCTTTATTCAAGTGTGACGTACTTGGACATGCACATGATC
>MNCI01008409.1:1084-32466 GCA_015680685.1 Gnetum montanum | reverse complement strand
CATGAGCCTGCTTTGGGGAGGACCCACTGACATTCCTATTTGGAACATTAGTTAACTTCTTTTCCTTAACATTTCGCACTTAATTTTAGTTTTGTTCATTTCCATCTTGACATCCATTTCACTGATGCCATAATTGTCCCTTTTTACCTATCTTTCTTACTCCTTTTCTTTCTCCATTCTAATGCTACCGGAGGTTCACGATTAGTCATGGGGGTACAGGGCCTACTTTTTCGATTTTTCTCCTAAGCCCCGGATTTTTTCATTTTTCTTCTTAACCCCTACATCTTCAGTAGTCATCATCTACATTTTCCCAGATCCATATCAGCCATACCACAACCTAGCCAATGAACCTACACCGAAGCAAGGTATTATTTACTTAATGATTCAATTACCCTTGCTCATATATGATTGTGTTATGTGTGCAGATGGCAATCATACAACAACGGAATGGATCTAGAGCAAACACTTAGAATGGAGCAGCACTGAAGCAGCTATGCAAGGAGTAGAATGGATTATGCGCTTACGGATGGACAACGGAAAGCATAATCTAGGTGTTGGCAGCAGCAAGACTTTTCTCTCTTCTTCTCTTCTATTCTCTCTCCTCTTTTCTCTTAGCTACCAAATGTGGCCTGATGTCATTGTAATAAGGTGTTCACCCTTGTTGTCATGAACACTAGTCTTGTCAAGTCTTGTAATAATGAACCGTTCACATGTCATTCCATTAGTTCCATTTCCCTCAATAATCCCATACCTACCTGATATCATTGTAAGGAACTCGAGGACGCGTTTTCATTCAGTCATGGGGGTATGATGAGACGCAGATTGCACAAGCTGCGATATCGCATCCCCTGCGATATCGCGTACGTGATATCATGTCCTTTCTTGCGATATCGCGGTCCGCCACCATATCTATAAATAAGAGGCGGCACTCCCCTCATTTCTGATCGTAGGCGTAAAGTAGTGAAGCTCTGGCAGATTGATCATCCCAGAGATAGAATATTTTCCATGTGTTTGCAATAGGAGTCCCCCAAGTGAACGGTTCTTTATTCGAGCAGCTTTGTACCTAAACGCAAGTTGTGTATGGCAATAAAGACGAGCTTTGTGGATAAACCTTGCAGTACATGGATAGGTTTATTTAATGTTATTTATTGCTTTCCCAGTAACGCGGCATGAGTACGACTTGGTTACGAGCGTTGACGAACGTGTACGGCTAGCCAAGGAATCGGCTACTCATCGCGATAGTTTCTCTCACCCTTTCCTCCTAGAACGTGGGACAAGTACGACTTGATTACGAGCATCTCCGGATTTGTACGGCTAGTCAAGGAATCAGCTGCTTGTCACACTTAGGTTAGTTAAGTGCCTCAGTACGACCGCTTTGAGCACGTGCGTTACGTGTGGTAATCCCAGTAACGATTAGCGTTTGGTAGCCACAGTTGCACAGTTCAGGGTGTGTACAGCAAGTGGGAACGGATGCTGATGCTAGGACTTAGTGCTGTAGTTAAAATTAGTTAACCCTTAACCTCTTATCATAGGAGATAAACCGAAAAATACCAAAAAAATCATATACCTCAGACTTGCTTAACCATACACTGTGACACATACAAGTAAGCCTAGGAAGACAACAAATGATTAACCCCAAGTGTTCCGTGGGGCGTTTAGGCATTTAGTCTGTGGAGTTCGACCGGATCGCGTGTGCTACGCTTGTTTCGTATGGTTGAGTGTAGGGGTACCTCGCCACTCATCAATGGTGGAAGCGTGTTTAAAATATAGTGCACAAAGAAAGATTTTAACATCTCAACCTTAAGTGTTTTGAGTTGAGCCATTATATCCCTCATTTGCATGATGTGCTCATGCACACCACAAATTTCAGTGCGCTTCATGGATGAGAACTTCATTAGTAAGGTGCTAGCCAATGCTTTGTCTAATGACTCAAATTGTTCATAAATTTCCTTTAACAAAATGCACACATTGTCATATTGTTCTAGTGAACCATGAATACCAACCAAGATTTTGATTTTTATAAATAGGACACAAAGATGATTAGATCACACCCATTTTTCATAATTACCAAGATCATCTAGATGGCTGGCTGTTGTAACAGTAGGTGGCTTATCCTTACGAATAGCATAATCAATGTCCATCTAGCCTAAATGAAGAAGAATTCTCTCTTTCCACACCTTATAATTATCACCCTTTAATTCAAGAATGTCACATTTGAGATTAGAGTAGCTTACATGTTGTACAACTGCATAATTAAACATTCTTATGTTACTAAATTTGAGGTTAAAATACCATAAGGCATGTTTACTAATGTAAATCATGTAAAAATATAAATCAAATGACATAAAATTGCTTGTGGGATAAATTTTAATTCAAACTAATTCATATATCCTTACGATGAAACTGTTAAATTATATTCCTTTTCTTAATCTCTGTGGGCAAATTATGAAAAATAACTTAACATATCATCTTAATTAATCATATTAAATACAATAAAAATTCTTGTGGGGTAAAGTTTATTGTATTACATATGATTAATCACAATTTAATTTTCCATATGTGATCCAAAGCTTTTAACAATTTTGCACAATTAAAGATGTTGTGGCTATTCTCTAATCATACAAAAAAAAAAGATCACAAGTTACAATTTTATGTAGGAAAAACTATGCAATACAAAATCTTTAATATTCTTTAAATAAAGAAACTTTATGCATAGTTCAATACCCCAAAATATCACCTAAATGGGCACTTGTCATGCCTTGTAGAAAGGAAGGAACCCTCACAAAACAATGTTGCAGAGGTTAGTAATTCTATAGGGATGCCCATGACAATCATAAACAGGCCTTCCAATTACTAACTGATAATGGCATCAAGACAGAGACAAAAATGAAGCTCTAATACCAAATGTAAGACAAAATTTGTGGATTGCACAAGAAATTTAAATGCATAGATAACAAGAAATGCACAATGCGGAAATAAATGGCACAAGAAATTCACATGCACAAATAATCGAAAATGCACAATGCGAAAGCAAATGGCACAAAAAAATCACATGCATAAATAACTAGAAATGCACAATGCTTGAGCAAATTGAACTGACTGCCTTAGATTAAACTTGGTGTTCGGATTCTTCTTTTACATCGACTCTCTGCAACAATAATGTATGCAATCTCTAAGCATCTGTGAAAGGGACCAGAACTGCAATCCTGCTGTGATTCATGGTGCCTTTGTTCTCCCATCAAGAACAAATTTATAGGCCATGGAATGGGTTACATAAGAGACCCAATGCCAATGTGTAAAAAATGTGTTACTAGATATAGAGACCACCTTGATGCGTTAACTAACTCATAAAAACACATTAGTGGATATAGTGGCCACTTTCATGCATTAACTAACCCATAAAATGTGTTAGTGAGTATGGCGGCCACCTTCATGCATTAACTAATCCATAAAACACATTAGCGGATATGGTGGTCACTTTCATGCATTAATTAATGCATAAAGTGCGTTAGTGGGTAACTCATGCTACAAGAATAGCTTTTCTCCTTACAGTGCCCAAAAAGATACACTAGCAAGAACATGCCAGGATCAGGTGCACTAATAGGACTAACACCCCTAATTGAGTGCCATGCCTGTAAGATGCTCATGGAACCCATTTTGAAAGGAATATGAATACTTTGCCTAAATGTTTTTATAATAAAATTTCCATTTCACTTAGAATGTGAAGGCAAGTTAGCAATGGTCAATTCTAGACTGAAATAGGATAGAGTGACAATTTTCAATTTTGGGAATGCCTCTAACTTGTACAAAATGTTACGTTTGTTGCGGTTGAAGATGCAAAAAGTAAAGTTGCTCCTCTAGAACGAAGTTGGCAGTGGGTGGGTGCATGCTGGGTGCCATGAAAATTTCAAAGGTAAAGTCTAGTAAATTGATGTGAATTTGACATGAAAGGTAAGTGTGATGAAAATTTCAAAGGCATGGATTGATGTGAATTGGACATGAAAGGTAAGCATGATGAAAATTTCAAAGGTAAAGTTGGGTAGATTGATGTCAGTTTAACATGAAAGGTAAGTGCGATGAAAATTTCAAAGGTAAAGTTGGGTAGATTGATGTGAATTTAACATGAAAGGTAAGTGCGATGAATATTTCAAAGGTAAAGTCGAGTGAATGTAAAAGTTGAGTGGATTGATGTAAATTTTCCATGAAAATTTCATATGTAAAGTCAAGTGGACTTTGACATGAAAGGTGGATGCGATGAAAATTTCAAAGGTAAAGTCAGGTAAATTGATGTGAATTTAACGTGAAGGGTAGGTACGATGAAAATTTCAAAGGTAAAGTCGAGTGGATTGATGTGAATTTGACCTGAAAATTTCAAATGTGAAGTCAAGTGGACTTTGACATGAAGGTGGGTGCGATGAAAATTTCAAAGGTGAAGTCGGTTCCAGTTATAGATTGCAATTGCAGGGGTCTATTACATCATGGTTCACTACGGAGCAGGAAGGCTTTGTCGTTGATGGAAGAATCTCTTTGAATTTATTAATAATTAACTGAAGGCTTTGTCGTTCGTGGAAAATCTTTTTCTTATTAATCCATAATTAACTGCATCAGATGCTTTTGCGGCACCACTGCAGGCAGGGATTTAGTAAACATTGTACACGATAGCCAAACAAATCATGGGCGCCTGGGTAACGAAACAAGCCGTGTGGAGCTCAGGTAGATGGTGTTGGATTTATATGGGTAACTTTTCGGATTCGAAATCGGGTCCTGTTTACTTTCAATGAAAATGAATCTAATACAAAAAGATGTATTGTACCCTTGATTAATTTTTCGAAATTTACAGCATTAATTGAATAGAACACTTGAAATTTTTCATAAAAATGTGCCGTGCGGTGTTAGGGACAGAACGCCCAACACGGCAACTTGAGCCAAAAGCTCACATAAATAATTCTATCTTTGGCGGCCCCTTATAATCGTAGGCGTAACATATCTTTATTGATAATTTGTTTAAGGCTCTATGATCATTACATAGATAGCTTGAAAACAGTGAGGGACCAATAATGAAGGGTCAACGATGGAAAGCAAGGGTAGCGTTTATTGTTCGTAGGTCTTCTCTATATCATGGATTTACATGAGGAGAGTCTAAGATCTCATATTTTGCATTGAGTACTACGATGCTAAATTTGATGAGATTGGCCATCAACATGGCAGGAATTGATAAATTGAGAGACAACACAATGTTGCTTCCCATGTTCCTCTAGTGCATCTATTAATTTTGATGTAGGATGAAAGTGGAATCCAGATTATAAAGATTCGGATGGGCATAAACAACTCTAAGTTGTTGGGGCTTCTTTGGTGCCCCCTATCGTTGATTGGATTCTTTTGTGTTTGACGGAGATTTGTCTATGTGAGAAGAAGTCATATTAGTTATAGATAAAAAAAGTATGCCTTTAATATTTTAATTATTTCCCTCATAGGATGATAGTGGGTCATCATTGTTTTATCTTTACAATGTTTTTATATAAGTTCGTAGTTTATTACTAGGCAACACCCTTAGCTAAACTAAATCCCTGACAATGGCACCAATGATGAGGTTTGGTATCCTCTATGCCTAACCATACAAATCATAAGCAATCATTAACGATTCAGTCAAATTCTATAAACTTAGTCTCCTATTGCCTAGGGTCCTAAATAGTAAATCATGGACTTGTATAATCATTGTTTTCCTAACTCATACTTGTGATATCAATACGTATGGTTAAATGTGAGTTAAGACACATAATGTCTATTTTTATAAATTTTTTTCATCCTAGCAGCTAAGTGAATAAATGGTGATTTAACAATTAACTATCTCACTAATCAAGTAATGTAGTAACTAACTATCATAATGTAAAGTAACCATTGCCACTTGCCATACACATATTGAACTAGTATTGACACTATTGGGTGGCTATTATCAGGTGTACCAAATATCCAAAGTACAATACATCATGCTCAAAGTGGTTGCAATTACATATTTATGGTTAAGTATATTAATTAATTAAAACCATGAATATAAATTGCATTAGAAGTAAAATGCTAATAGTAAAGAGTAAGCTAATTTAAGTGCTGCAATGAATATAAGAAATCTTGACTTTATTGTTGTTCATGCTAATGCATTTAAAGATGTGGCATTGGAATAAAGCACCATACAATCTATTAAATTCACATTGTGGATACTTAGAGGAAAATTATTCTAACTCTGGAGAAGTGAAAGTGCAAGAACTTGACTATGCTATAAATTCTAAGTATCATAAATGCAATTGATGAGCGCATTTATTAAGGCACTACCTGCATCAATGGGGATACATTGATTGATGGGCCTATGTGGAAGCATGTCTATCGACATAACTTGTCTAATCATCACTAGTAAATTAAGATTAAGTTGAGGTTACATGTGATGAAAGCATTTACAAGGCTGCTTGGAAGCATGTTCATTGAGGTAGCCTATCTAAGCAGGACTCATGACGACTAAACTAAGATTAAGCTGATGTTACATACTAAGCCTTATGGTGGTGCAGCTACAGAAGCGGTGGGCCCAGGGGTGGCCATGGCGATGAGCGGAGTGGCCCGCAGCAGCACCAGTGTGACCCTTTCGCTCATGTCCAACTCCGCAGTGCTGCCCAAACTCCAGTGAAAAGAGTGCGAAAGCTGTGCCACCACAAACTCCACTACGGTGAGCCCCAGAAACATTCCGGGCCATGCCCTGCGTCCACCGCCGAAGGCCCACCACATGTCCGCCGACGCCGGATCAGCGTAGGCGTCGTCCATGATGAATCTGTCCGGCAAGAACTTCTCCGCTAGTGGCCCCCACGCTGCCGGACCGCGGGACGTGGCCCACGCGTTGACCACCACCGTGCTGCCACGCGGCACGAGGTAACCTGCCACGTTGCGGTCCCCGAGGGCCCGGCGCGGCAGCAGCAGCGGCGCCGCCGTGTGCAGGCGCAGCATCTCCTTCACCACCGCGCGTATGTACGGCAGCCTCTCCACGTCAGCGAGGCTGACTCGGCGTGTCGGTCCCACCACGGATCGCAGCTCGGCCTGCGCCCTTTGCATGGCCTCCGTGTTGCGCAGCACCTCCGCCATGGCCCACTCCAGTGTCGTGTACGTGGTGTTGGTCCCAGCTTGTAACATGTCCTTCCCCCATCATATTATACACATTCAGTAACACCATTTTTCTTTAAATACTCATGTTACTACTGTATTTGATCAAGCGAAAAGGCCAATCAAAACTGAACCACACACAAACACAAGATGAAACAGAAATTTTCGTGGCTGCAATTGCCCCGTCATGTATAGTTAACTCAATTAATAAAAGCATACGGTGTGCAACATTCGCGAATGCCACGGATAAGATGGGCTCTTGAGTCATTGGAAGAAAATTAGAAATATGATGGTCAAAATGACTGGATATACTTACAACGATGAGGGCTTTCATGGCGTTTCTGCCGATTTGGCCGTCGTAATTGAGCAGCGCATCCACGAAATCGGGCCTCCTCTCTTCTTTGATACCGCTTTTAGCAGCGTGGTCTGTGAGAAACTTGCCGTAGAGATGTTCAGCCTTGGTGGCTGCAATTTTCTGCCGTCTCCGGAGGCCCAGCAGGTCCAGCCAGGCCAGCCATGGCAGACAATCCCCAATATCAGGAGTTGCCAGCAAATATGAATATTCACGCGACAGCTCCTTTAGCTCACTCGCCCACTCCCACTCTTGGTTGCCCACCACGATCTCAGAAATCAAGCTGTTCGCCATTTTATAGAGAACCTCTTTCAAATTGACCCTCACCTACATAAATCCAGTAACCTCAGAAATTACTAAAAGTCGTTGCTAACAAGAAATCAGGGTCTACAACAGCAGCCTCTAACTAAGACACAGACCAAATTGGTATCCAACTCCAGGGATTTTGAGAATCAAAATACTCAGTCATTTGGAGGATCATACCACTTTATCACTCTCATCTGATATATATTTCCATTTTCCTCGTAAAAACCCACCAGAGAATATTGAACAAGAACATGTTTACTTTCTCAATGCCAAAAAAGAATTTCACCTGCGGATTAACTGAATTCTTCAATTCTTCCACAGTTGGGTCTACGACAACCTTGCACACATGGCGCTCAATAAAGGGCGACAGGGCTTTCACTGCGTTTGAGCCCAGCATGTGCTTTGTGGCGATCTTTCTGAGCAGGCGCCAGTGCGCACCGTAGGCGCCAAAGCTGATATCCAAGCTGTTGTACAGCAGATTGTCCGTAGCACTGTTCCTGGGTCTGTCGTCGAACACATGATCCTGCGCTTTCAGAACCGTTGTTGCAATCTCCGCAGATGAAACCACCACAGTATTGACCCGACGCAGTTTGAGCAGAAAGATGGGGCCGTATTTCAGCGACAGCTCTCGCAGGCCTCTGTGGTTGAGCTTGGAGGCCATGTGCAGATGCCCTATTACAGGCCATGCTTTGGGACTGGGCGGGAGTTTGAGCTTTCGGGACCTCTGATTGTGTTTCCCAGAGAGGAACTGTATCAGAATCCAGATTAAAAAAGAGGCAACAAGAACCCAGAACCAGTAGAGATCCATTGTAGAGTGCATTTTTCCTCTGGGTTACGCTAATTACTTAACAGTTGGTCATTCGTTTTGTGCATGTCATATTCCGGAAAAAAGTGAGACGTTTGTGATGGCTACTTTAACGTATGCCTTGGTTTTCAATGCGAAACAGTAAACTGGGTTTTGTAACGTTGCAGCAGTAGTCCATTTTAAGTGTTAACAGAGGATATCATGCATTTATGAGCAACGAACTTATTAAGATGAATGGATGATGTAGGTGTTGAACGCGAGAAAGATTTACGAGAACATGTGTGTTGGAGAAATCATGGAAAAACATGTGAAAACCGTGTGTAAGAATAAAAAGGCACTAACAATGAATGGATCATGTATGTGTTGAAAGGAGAAAGCTGTATGAGAACATGTGTGTGTGAAGGGAAAACGGATGTATATAACGTGTGTCAGAAGGAAAATGTAATAACTTATCAACATGAATGGATCATGTATGACTCCCTGGGCGATTTGATTCCTTGCAAAGTTAGCTTAGAAAATAATGCTATTCTCCAGTGATGAGTCGAGCCTCGATAACTTGGCTATGATATCTTAGCCCTAATATCTTGGCTATGATATCTTAGCCCTAATATCTTGCCTCCAATATCTTAGTCTCGATATCTTGGCTCTGATATTGGGTGACATTATCAGATATATCTGATATTGAGGGATGTATGGCTACCTATAAGTATAGCACATAGGCATACACTTTGGGTATACATTTTTTCAGTAGAGTAGGCTAACTCTTGCAGTTTTATTTTGTAATCTTAAAGAACAATCAATGAGTGCCAGCAAAGTGGATCTAAGTCAGTTGTACAAAGTCTTACTCGAGTGGCAATGTACCTAGACACATTCCATGAATGACAATAAGATTGAGATTGATTCTTATTCATTGTAGCACTTTGACTTAGATTAGATTTACTTTCCATGCAATTTACTTTTCATGTACTTAGTTAATATTTACATTTCCATGCATATTAATTAAGCACATAAGTATGACTGCTTCAAGTGTGCATATGACTCTTGGTAATCCTAGCAATGCTTAACGTTTGGTAATCCAGTAGTGTTATACATGTTTAGGATGTGTGTAGAAAGTGGGATCCAATACTTATGTTAGGGTAGTTGATTATTAATTAGTAATTAGATTAGTTGAATTGATTATTAATTGAGTTTCAACCTATTGTTAATCATAGAAAAATAAAATATAAAATAATAAAAATCATACGGCTCACTCTGGACTAAACCATACGTAACAAAGTGACCACTAGTGCAAGTGGGAAGCTAGCAAACCGTGATCAAGGCATAGTGATCTAGATGCAACAACTAGTCCCATCCATGAAATTTAACTAGATCATGCTTGAACACTTGTGATTCGTATGGTTGGGCGTAGGAGTACCTTGTCGCTCATCATTGGTGTGGTTGCCGGGGATGGTGTAAGTTATCTAGATTAGTTATATTATACATGATCACTATAAACGCATTAACAATATATCTTTTAGAAAATATTAAATCACACATGCCATAAATTAACAACAATGTCTCTTTGACAAGGGAACGATAATGCACTATGTAATGTAAGCATTCATTAGAGAACTAACGAGATATATTGAGATGAAAGTTGGAGTGACCAAACTTATGTGGGGGTTTCATATGTTCATGACCACTGATGAGTGATGAGGTACCCCTATGTTCAACCATATGAATCACAAGCATTCATGTATGATCTAATCAAATTTTGTGGATGGGACTAGTTGTGGTATCTAGATCGTTATGCCTTGATTGCAGTTTCTTATCTTCCCACTTAGACAAGTGGTAGCTTTGTCATGTATGGTTTAGTCTAAAGGGAGGCATGTGATGTGGTTCCTAATTCTATGCTATTCCTAGTGATGAAAAGAGATAAAATTGATTAACTAATAAATAAAGGAAATAAAATCTAAATTAGCCTAAGGCGATGGTATCTACTCTTAACTATCTGTACATGTCTTGGACTTTGTGGAACTATTTCTAGGTTTACCTAGTGTACATCACTGGTTGTCTCAAACAATATACCTCTGGCGACCAAGTATCTACACTTAAACGCTTGTGATTAAGGCGTACACATTCCGCTTAACAACAAGAATAGTAAATAACAATAAATGAAAATGTTTAACTAAAGAAAGCATTAAATAATTAAAAAGAAATATTAAGCTAAGTGGATGCTACAATGATGGAAGTAATCTCGATCTCTATTGCTAGTCATGTAATGTGTCTAAGTACATCACACTTGAACAAGGGTGCCATACAATTACAAACATCACACTGCGGGTATGCACTGGGAATAATAGACTTAAAAGAAAAGAAACCGAAAACTAACTATTTCTAAGTTATCCCATCTAGAACCCCAAGTGTAGTATTTTTAGGCAAGGTACAAATGAGGTGATGTCCAATATTCAACGTCGGGGCCCATCAACTCACAACTCATCATACCCCCACGATTGAATGAAAACTCGTCCCCAAGTTAAACAAAAATGAAGAACATGTTCTCTACAAAATATTAGGCAGGTATGAGATTATTGATTGACTCAAACAATGGACAAAATGACTGACTCTTAACATGCTGCAGTGGTGCAGTACATAAATGGAACATATTATTACAAAACAAGACGAGAAAAAACAAAACAAAACAAGACTAGAAAGTTCATGTAGTGCTTGGAGGTGGTGGCTCTTCCATTGGTTGCTTCCCTTTGTCATTAGGTTGCTGAAATTTATAATGGTTGAGCAAGACCTACAATTTTTCCTCCTCCATCCTTAGGTTGTGCACCATCCAAGTTGTTGTGTCGATGTGTGCTAGCATTGATACATCCTAAGGACATGGTAGTTGCGAAAATGTTTGATTTGCCTTGACGTACCATGTTGTGAACTGCCATCATTCCTCTTTGAAGGTCTTAGCTTTATCCCTTAGCTCAAGATAGTCTATCAATCTCTGAGCTAGGTTTGAGGTTACATCTTTCTGTCCTTGATAGCTAGCTTTGACCATCACTAATTTTAAGCTTGTCACTTGTAACTTTTGCAAAGCATCCCTTCAATCTACAAACTCCTTTGCATATAGTGCATAGGTGGTCATCACTTGCTTCTCCAACTCGCTTCAGGGACAACCTGCTATTAACATGGAAAGGTTGACATGTCTAAGGTTAGCTAATGCCATGTATTCCTTCAAATATTTTATTTGTAGGTCCTTATTTTTAACTTCTGCTTGTTGAACTATGACATAATTATCCAAAATGGCTTTCCATTTAGAATTTTGTGTTGCTAAGAAGTTGATGTGGGCCTTGGCCATCTTGATTTCCTTCTCATTAATTTCCTTATACATGCCAACCTAGTCCCAGAAGTGTTCTTTTAACTTCTCATATTTCTTGGCCTCATTTTGCCACACATTGATCTCAATTGTTGTCTTTTGATGAATAGCACATACCTTCTACATATAGAGGGTTTTATTTTCTTAGGTCAATTGACTCATATCCTAGTTTATCCTCACCAATTGTTCCCTCAATTGGTGGACACTCTCTTTTAAGATATTCTTTTACTTTTCCACTATGGTCAACCAAGCATTCTCTTTAGCGAGATGCTTGTTTTCTTCTTGTCTAGCGATTAATGCCTTTTTATGCACATGAGTTTATGCATCTGCAGCGGAGGCATTTCAAATCGCCATCTCCTTTACTTGCTTAACAGCTACTCTTTCCTTTTCTAGCTTGGTAAGCTCCTCCATCAAGGACTACTCTAGTTGGTCTAGTGTGATGAAATGAGTAGGATCCTTTTTTTCAACGTGCAGGGCAGCTAGCTCTTCTTGCAATCTTTGCACCTCAGCTTCTACATGTTCTTCCTTGATCTCATCCATGATCAACTTCTGTTTTGTAGTGATGAGATCCAGTTGTGCCGTAGTGACATCGTTAGGGATGTCGAACAGAGTTTTCATCACTTAACCTATCTATAGCAAATGATCAAGTACATCCTCATGCACTGTAGGAGTCATTGAGGTCCCAGTCAGCATTTGTGCATCTTTTGTCCCTACCAGATTGGTCAGAGGTACAACATGAACATTGAATGATTCCTTGATGTGATTAGTGATTACCTCTGCTACTCCTGCTGCATCCTCATGTTGTAGCACCATGATTGTGGTGCCTTCTTCTATTTCCAATGTGACTTGAAAGGATGTAGCATTCATAGAGATATGGCATGATCATTGGGATCCCCCTCCTCTTGACTGAATTGAGATCTCCCCCTTGTTGGATTGGCTAATATGGTGGGTTGTACAATGTCTTCCATAACTTGGAACAAATTGGCCTCATCCCTTCTCCCCCAGTTGATAGTCTTAGTAATTCTTTGCAAGTGGCTCATCAACAGTGTATAATCTTGTGGTGGTGGCGGCGAAGCTTGTGCTTGTGAGCACTACTTAGGCTCTTGTTGTGTTTTAGTTCTTGGTTCTTCCTCCTTTTTAGCTTCTTGCTCCTCATCAAAATCTTTTCTTGGTGTTGCGATTTTAAGAAGCTTTGCAAAGGAGGTTTGTTGAGCCTTCTAAAGGATATCATTGGTATATCCTAAGATTCTTGTGTGCTTACACAACTTTCTAATCAAATAGGGAAATAAACGTATTGGTCTCCCTAATTTTTTTTCTTCAAACCACTGTTGGATCTCTATGAAATACTACTAGGGAAGGTTAACTAAAAATTTTCACATTAAAATGGCACTTCCCCTAGCCACATAAGTGGAAATGCGATTGAGCCCATTGGTGGAAAATAGGTGGTATGTTCCAATCTTGAAGTAAGTTCTCCCTTCCAAGGTCATCTCATGATATGATTTATCTTCTTTGTCATATTCCTACTTCAGCCACAGTCTCTTTGTTTCGGGGTTGGATCTGGTGGACAAGTGAGCAACCTTGGTTTCTTCATTAGGTAGGTTGAGAGCTGCAGGTATATCTTTGACTATGTAAGAGACATTCACCCCAAAAATATTCATAGTGGTACCCTCATCCTTATTATGGTAGAATTGATAGACTTCCCCTAGGTACCATTCACCATTGTCTAATAGGATCAGCCACAATGGAGATGCTTTGAGTTGTGTCCGCATCACTTCAAAAGCAAACTTCACGAACGAATTGAAGTTCATTTTCATAATGACCGAAGCCAATGTGGACTTTTTCAAAGTGGTAGCAAGGCAGTCAGGGGGCAATGTGAGATGTTGTTCTTGTTTAGGAGCTAGTACATCCATTGCCTCACCTTGAGCTGGCTACCCAGTAGTAGGGGCCTCTTGATGGATACTGAAATATTGGGCCCTATTTTTAGCATGTCTTGCTTGTTCTCCTTACTAGCTATGGCCATCACATGGACACTTAGCGACTCTTTGTGAGGGTTCACCCTGAGCACCTCTTTTTGGGGCCATCTATAATTAAGCGAAAACCAAGTGTTACCAAGGTTATGTTTATTATCCTTAATCAACTTGTACCTTACTCATAGCCGTAGTTCATTAAGCTCATTATGCATCTAATTGTAGGGTTAGAAAAATTTTCAAGAAAAAATCCCTTAAAAAGTATCTATCTCTTCCTATGACCCATCACAACTAGTTCCTTTTTCATTATATGTGGCTTAAAATAATGGTTATAGGCTTTAGGTTTAGAAAAATTGGATTTTTAGCGTTATCGTTAATTCTTTTTCATTATAAGTCTTATGGTTTTGAATATCCTTACCCTTAGAATACCTTCTGGGTGATAGAAAATTTTAACAAATTGGCACCATGGTTGCATGCATGCACCCCTCCAAAACTAAGTTGAACACTCTGGGTTCAGATAGATTCAAACGGTATGAAAATAGGAATGTTAGAGAGCTAAATATTGCAAGTGGAAGATGGAGGTGCAAAGCTCTAAGTGACAAGAAGAAAAAATGGCAACAACTCCCCTAGTAATAAATGAGAGAAATTAAGTTCATGTTGTGTGGGGGTCAACTATATATATATATTTTAGACCTAATGTTTGGTTAAACCTGACATTAGGTACATGATATCGAGGTCCAAAAATTTCAATTTTTATGGGGCCAAAGGATATGCAAACTAAAGCTCTGGGTTTGACTGGAAGGTTGAAAGTTAAATTTTGCAGTTTTGGTAAGTGGAAAAATTAATTAGAGGCATTGACAGTAGAATAAGATAAAGTCATCAATGGTAAAAGTACAAGAATGAGCAAGAAAAAGGATGTTGAAAGCTTGATTATGGGATAGAGTATATTTATGATAAGAAAAACAATAAAGTATAACAATTGGAGTGCATGGAAGGTGAAAAGTGATGTGGCCATGTTAAACAAGTACAAGTTACAAGAGTTACACAAGTGGATCCTCCCCAAAGCAGGCTTGAGCCTATGATGCCCTTGTGTAACCATGCCTAAAATGTCTGTAGGCACTAGAGGTGTTGAATGCAACACATACCTATGAAACAAAACACACATGTTAAAACCACCAAATTGAGATAATTACTCCATGTTACACAAAACCACAAGTTATGAACATTTGGACAATGAGATGGAATGAATTGAAGAAGGGATCACAGAAATCGGGACATGAGGTGTTGTACCATGATCATAATGAAACCTTCTATGTTATTAATGGTTAGATAACCATGTATCCTTCTTTCCAAGATTCAAACCAAGTACAAACCACCTTTCAATGACACCGCATTATTTCATCCCATCAATAGACAACCATAAGACTATCAAAGTTGCAAGAGTAACATCACTTGGCATTTTGTCCAAGGGAGAAGCATTATTATGGCACACTTATTGGTTTTGTTTTTGTTTTTATTTTTTTTGATGGTTCTGAGAAGTCACCAACCTTTCAGCATAGATACATATCTTTCTAGTGGGATCCTCAGAAGTTTATTCAATGCTAGTTAAAGTTGCCCTCACTCCCGTTTTTCGTTAGACCTACAAGGATATGGTTACAACCTCATCAACATGATATAACATACAAAAGTAGCCAAAGAGAATCTACCTATTCCCTTGATGTCACACACTTTACATTCCATCTTGGTTTTGCACTCTTCCATTGAGACACAATGATTATGAAGTTATTTAGAGTCTGGATGATGAAAAGGATTACCATTATGACTAGAACAAGAACCTCTTATTAATGGAATGGATGGATGAATGTCATGATCTCAATGTCCAAATAATCAATTCATTATGACTCAAAAACATAGAGAAAAACCTCACCTCAATGGGCACCATGATCAATAGTGAGATTACATACAAGGAAAATTAAAACAACAACTAGAAAAAGTAGAAATAATAGGAGAATGATAAAAAATTGTAAAATAAAAAGATAAAAAGCACTTAAAAATCCTGAACATTAGAATGGGGGGTAACCCCCACAACTCAACATTTGGTCATGGCTAGGATTAATAAGTGGATGAAAAGGATCCATGCATGTATGAAACATTGGAAACCCTTCATGCCCCAGCCACTGGGTGTCTATTGGAGGTGTGGTGGCTGGGTAGAAAAATTGTTTGTCACACACCTGATTGTTATATGTATGGTGGGCTAGGATATGAGGTGTGTTAACATTATGGATGACTAACCCACAATAGCACCCTTGATTATGATATGGTATGCATGGATTTGTTTATCTCCCCATGCTTGTAGATTCATTAGTTGAATGTGGAATTGGAGTACTGACAGATGGTGGCCCGTGTGTATGATCAGAGGACATTGGTTAAGACAAGGAAGGTGATATGTTGGATTGGCCTTATGCTAGCTCAAATGATGTGGTGGGTCCATGTGGTGGGTCCATGTGTAGTTTTGGCATCACAGTTGGGACCCACTGGTATCAACATGTCTTTGCACATTTGTAGCACAAGTAGCATTCCTTGGTTGATATTAAGGCCTAAACCTTCCTAAGTTGTTGGTTATGGCATATAAGGAGGTGGATGATGAGAATATTGAGGGTAAGTTGAATGATAAGAAGTGCAAGGTGGTGATCCTTTAGGGGATGTCATGTATTGATGGTATTCGGGAGAGTGGTAGTGGCAATTTGAAGTGGAGGACACCAAACTGGTTGGAGAAATAGAACGTTGATAATAATATCCATGAGGGTTCGGTGGGTATGGTTGATTTAGAGGTGGCCTCCCCCACAATTTTGGTTGTTGACATTGTGGTTGAGAATGTTGAGGTTGGTAATGAGTCCCGCTAGAATGGTATGGTTGGTTGTAGGACTATCTGAAATTACCTTGTGGGAGAGGAAGTCTCCTGGGCATGTGCTTTTGCACAAATTTTGGATTTAAGGCACCTACCCAATAATCCTGTAGATGAACAAATATGGGGCATTGACCCTTCAGATGGTCATATATGCATAGGTCACATCTATCATCTTTGTTTGTGGTGGAGTCTTTAGCCTCACTTTCATTAGCCCCGTGTTTCATCTACTAAAAAGTGTTCCTAACTATTTCTTACTTTTTTTCCCTCTATTTATTATGTTCACCTGGTGTGTGTTGCATAATCTTCTTCACAACCATTTCAAAAATATATGTGATGTTTTCATTTATCCATTTAGGCATCCTATTGAATTTTTCTTCTAGATCATCAATAGACTCCTCTATCAGCAAAGTTTCTTACAGAATCACCTTATCAATGGTAGTTTCATTTTTCTTACCATAAATTTAGACCTTTTTTGATTGAAGAGTTGGGTCCCATTGATATTTCTCAACATTCTTTCATTTGCACATTTCTCCTTCTTTTTTGGCCATATTCTCTATTATCTCTTTGACCTAATGGGCTTGAAGCTTGTATAATTTCCCTAGAACATACATCCCAAGGGTTGCCCTTGTTTCATTGTGAAGCCCATCTATGATGTGGCAAAGTTGCTCTTCTTCAGAGAAATCATGGCCTAGGCATCTATTCAACAAGGCATAATATCTATTTGAGGCCGTGTCCAAGGGTTCATGTTGTTCTTTTTTCCACTCTTGGATTTGTCTCCTCAGGTTGGATACTCTCTTATAGGTTTGGTATCTTTTATTGAAAATTTATAACATTGTTGACCACCATTAGATTGAATTTGGTTTCAATGATCGATACCACACTTTGGCTCTATCAATTAGTATCCTAGGAAAGAGCTTAAGACTTTTTCACTTACTTTCAATGTTGTAATAAACACAAGCATCATGGAAGTCTTATAAATGATGTTGCGGATTTGAATCATAGCCTCCTACAAGTTTCAAAATATTATTCATGTCAAGCTTAGGTAGTCAACTCTTTTTGCAATGCCTACAAGATATCTTAAAGGCCTCTATGATATGCATTAGGCTCTTAGTGGCCAACAGGGATTCATCATCATCAAAAAAGTTGTGAAGGAAATTTCTATGTTCATGGTGACTTCTTTGACTTTTCTCGTGGGTTTGATTCTGATTTTTAGTCTGACCCTTTAATGGAGTTCTATCTCTATAGCTACATTCATCTTTGTTAGAACTAGATGTTGTAGGGGAAGAAGAAGATGAGAAACTAGAAGAATTGCCATGGCTTCTATGGTGTTCCTCAGGGTCCCTTAATTTATCGTTTCTTGGTTTTGAGGAGGTCTTAGGCCTTGAGGCCTTCCCTAGTCTAGGACCTACATCATCTTCTTCAAGTTTTTTTGCCTTAGGTGAATGTAGTCTTTTAGTGTCATTAGGGTGGTCATAATCATAAGAAACCCCTACATAAGGTTGATCACTCTAATTTTATTCATTGTATATCTCGTTAGTTTTCCAATGAATGTGTTCGCTATGTAGCGCATAGTCACATCCATGTGAGAGAGACATTGTTCATGGTTTATGGTGTGTGTGAATCAATAGCTTCTGAAAGATATATTGTTAATTCTATTATAGAGATCTTGTATAATATAACTAATCTAGATAACTAACACCATCTCCGACAATAGTGCCGATGATGAGCGGTGAGGTACTCCTATGCTCAACCATACGAATCATAAGTGTTTACGCATGCTCCAATTGAATTCCATGGATGTGACTAGTTGTGGTATTTAGATCATTATGCCTTGATCACAGTTTGTTGTCTTCCCACTTGGACTAGTGGTAGCTTTGTCACATATGGTTTAGTCTATAGTGAGGCATGTGATGTGGTTCCTAATCCTATGCTACTCCTAGTGACAAAAAGAGATAAATTGATTAACTAATGAATAATGGAAATAAAATCTAAATTAGCCTAAGGCGATAGTATTTGCTATTAATCATCTATACACATCTTGGATTTCATGGAACTACTTCTGGGTTTACCAAGTGTATGTCACTAGCTATGCCAAATGGTACACCTCTGGCAATCAAGTATTTACACTTAAATGCTCATGATTAAGGTGTACACATTCCTTTTAACAACAGGAATAGTAATTAACAATAAATGAAAATTTTCAACTAATGAAAGCATTAAATAATTAAAATAACAATATTAAGCTAAGTGGATGCTGTAATGATGGATGTAATCTCAATCTTTATTGCCAGTCATGTAATGTGTCCAAGTACATCACACTAGAACAAGGGTCTCATACAATTACAAACATCACACTATAGGCATGTACTAGGAATAATAGACTTAAAAGAAAAGAAACTAAAAATTAACTATTTCTAAGATATTCCATTCAGAAGCCCAAGTGTAGTATTTATAGGTGAGGTCTAAATAAGATGACATCGGGTATCTAACATCACTTATTAGCGCTGACGTTAGGTACAGGACATCGGGACTTCAAAATTGTGTATCTGATGTCAAGGCTCATCAAATCACAACTCATCAACCATCCTAACAATACTCTAAGACTACATTCACCTAAGGTAGATTACCTTGGAGGAGATGATTTAAGTCCTGGACTAGGGAAGGCCTCAAGGCCTATGATCTCCTTGCAATCTAGAAAGGATAAATCAAGGGACCCTGGGGAACACCATAGAAGCCATGGAAATCCTTCTAATTCCTCATCTTCCTCTTTCCCTTCAATGTCTAGTTCTACTAAAGATGAATGTAGGTATGGAGATCAAGCTCCACTATAAGGTTGAAATAGAAATAAAAATTAAACTTGTAGGAACACTCACAGTCATCAACATGAACATAGGCAAAATCATCATCATCAACTAAATAGGAATTTCCCCAACAACCTATTTGATGACAATGAACCCTTATTCGCCACTAAGAGCCAAATGCAAATAACAGAGGTAGTTAAGATATCTCATAGGCATTGCAAAGAGAGTCACCTACCCAGGCTTGATATGAATAATATCCCTAAGTTTGCAGGAGGTTATAAGTTGGATTTGAAACATCATTTACAAGCCATTCAAGATACTTGTACTTTCTAAAACATTGAAAGTAGGTGGTAAAAGCTTAAACTCTTTTCTAGGAGACTAATCAAGAGAGCCAAAGTGTGGTATAGATTGTTGAAGCCAAATTTAATTTGATGGTGGAGCACAATGTTGGAACTCTTCAATGAGAAATATCAAACCTATGCAAGGGTGTCCAACTTGAGGAAATAGATCGAAGGATGGAGACAAGAATAACATGAACCCTTGGACATGGCCTTAGATATTATTCTCTATTGAATAAATGCCCAAGCCAAGGGTTCTCTACGGAAAGGCAGCTTTTCCATATCATTGATGGGCTTCATAATGAAACAAGGGAGACCCTTGGGATGTATGCTCCAAGATAATTATACAAGCTACAAACCCATCAGGTCCCAAAGTTAATCAACCATGTGGCAAAAGAAGAAGAAGAGCTATGCAAATGGGAGAATGTAGAGGAAAAAAACTGGGATCCAACTCTTTAAAAGAAAAGGATTCATATCTATGATGAGGAAAAAGAGGCAGCTCTCGATGAGATGATTTTACAACAAGCCTTACTAATACAAAATTCTCTCATTGAGCTTGAAGCAAAGTTGGATAAGATGTTGGAATTGATGAATGAGAAAGTTAAAAATTGTGTAGAAATAATAGAGGAGAATTAATGCAAAATAAACTAGGCAATCACAATAAAAAAAGGAAGCATAACTAAGAAATAGCTAGGAACACTTTTCAACAAATAGAAAAAATAGCTAAAGGAAGTAAGGCTATAGACTCAACCATAGATGAAGATAATGGATGTGACATCTACATATATGACCATATAAAGGGGCATTGCCTCAGCTTGTTGCATCTACATGAGTATTGGGCATGGGCATTAAATCTGAAGTTTGTACAGAAGCACATGCCTAGGAGATTTTCTTTTCCACAACGTAATTTTAGATAGTCCTACAACCAATTGTACTATCCTAGTGGGACTTATTATTAGCCTCAAAACTACTATCAACCATGGTGGCAAAACCCACAATCGTGGGGGAGGCCATCATCAAACTAGCCCTACCCTTATTACTACTCAAACTCATATGGATATTATGTTTAACAAGCTATTTCCCTGACTGGTTCTACTTCCTCTACCTAAAATCACTATGACCACTCTTCCAAATATCATCATCTCGCAACATCTTATATGAGATCACCACCTCACACCTCTCATCCTACATCATATCCTCAATGTTCTCATACTCACCTTCATAATCATATGTCACCTCCAACAATGCAGGAAGGTTCAGCATTACAACATCAACAAATGAATGCCACTTGTGCTGTTAATGTGCATATACATGTTGATATTGGTAGGTCCCCACCACAAACTTGAAAATGTCCCTTCTTTAGAAAAGGCCATATGTAGAAGCAAAACACTCATGGACCGACCACAACATCTAAACTAACACAATGCTAATTTGGTGCAATGCCTCCTTTTTCAAAACCACTATCTACTAATCATATGCAAAAGCAAATAGCCATTACCACTCCAACACAAGACATAAATGATAAACCTATCATTGTGGAGAGATAGAAGAATCCATGCATTACCAACAATGATAAAGGATGTAGTTGTGGGCCAGAAGTTTGAAATATTAATGCAACCCCTATACCAATCCACCATGAAGTTTAGGAGCAAGTGTGTGAGCAAAAGCCAATCTATACAGTAGCAACTAAATCAAAAGACACCCAGTGGCTTGAAAATGAAAATATAAAACTATTTCAAAGAGGCATGGAAGTAACGGATTTGCTTATTAGTTTTAAAATTTTCTAATTCTTCATATGTTTTTCATTTTTTAATATTTTTCTTTTCGTTATATTTTTCTCCTTTCTTGAGTCATTCTATTTATGTTTTATGAATGTATTTTATGTTTTTGTTAATAATATTGCCAAGTCATGATGCAGAAGTCAACGATATGTGTTGGGTTTTGTGTTATGCTATCAAGATGATTGGATAAGTAATTGTGTAAAGTAGTGAGACCATGTCATCCATCCCTCCAGTTCTCTAAAAAAAAGGTCTTTTTTGTAAAAAAAAAATTGATTCTTCTTTTATGAAACTAAAATTAATCAATGATCATTGTACCTTGAAGAAAGAGGGAAGGACCATGTGGGAATAGAAAAGGGTGTGACCTCAAGGGAACTTGTTGGGTTCTCTTCTTAACTTCCTTCATGTGATTTATGACTCCTCTTTGAACATATCATCATTCCTCTATTGACCAATAAAAAGGAAGCTCTATCTTTTCATGGTGTGATTCCCATAAAAAAAAGCACAAAAAATACAAAAAAAAAAGGAAGAAAAGGGGAAAAATAAAAAGAATAATAAAAAATAATGGAAATTCAAAGCACATCCCTTAGACACAATAATGGACTATAAGCACTAGTTATGGGGTTGGAAAGACATGTTACCAATGCTTGAAGGAACCCCTCTAACTAAGGCCCTTCCTTCCTTCTTCACTTTTTGGAGTGATGATTGTTCTTTGAGGTGATTGTGGACTCATGGTGGTTGGTAGGATGGAACACAAATGCAAGATAACTGTGCATAGTATAGACTTAGTTTGAACTTGGATGGATAGGTATGTTTATCATTTTAATCATACTTGTCACAAGAACCTATTGTGGACATGATCAGTATTTTACATTCCAATCTTTACAATCTCTTCTCATTCCATTATTCACCTCACTAATGCATGCGATTATGAGCCTTTTGGTTTTGTGTAGTATAGTGTAACATCTCAACCATGGCAGTTGTGTGTTGTTTGTAACAAAGGCATGATCTACATTTAACTTCTAGAATGCCCATGGACATCTATAAAAGTGGTTATGCAAGGGCATCATTGCAAGAGTCTTCTTTGGGGAGGATCCACTTGCATAAATTTTGTTGATCATGGATTTGAACTGAGCTTCACATCTTTCAAAACATCAATGATAGTTTCTCTAAATTTACGTATAATCTTGGCACTACTTCTCATCCCTTTCAATTACTTTTTTACTTTTTACTACTCTGTTAAAATATCCTTCAAGTTCAATATTTCTTGGTCATATTTTGAACTAGACCTTTTGTTTTAATTTTTTGAAAACTTGTGTTCTTTCAGAGTTATGCTTATTAGTCATGGGGGCTAGAAATGTCTACTTTTAAATTTTTCTCACATCCTATTTTTAAACATCATGGTAACTAATAGTATTTGATCAAAATAATGTAAACAACTTGATGATTTTAGTTACCTCATAGTCTTGGGTATAGAAGGTTGTAATTACCTTGTGCTTAAATGAAAACTAAGGGATCTAAAAAAGGTTAATTAGTAGGGAAAATTTACAAAAACTAATGTTGATCCTTTGGTCTACAGGTGATGCTAAAAGAAATGCCTAAGAAAGAAGGTCTTTTGATAGGCATGAGAATGAAGCCAGGGGGTGGGGGACAATAAAGGATATGTGCATGGACAAATCGTAGCACATACAAGATAGCAACTCAAACTTTGCATGTTTGCTATATCCATGGGGCAATGAGAAGAAATTTTAGTCCATCCTTCAAGAATGTTTTGCATAACTAGAGAAGCATCGACATAATAGTCAAGGGTAAAAGTTTTCCACCACTAGCGAGAACAAGAAGAATAATCTTTAATGGATTTTTGTAAAAATTTTGTAATATTCAATGTATATCTAGTCTTTTTGTCACTCTCTCATTTTGTATGCATTCACTCAAATAAAATTTTACAATGCAAAACTCAAACTCAGTTAATAGTTTTCATATTAGGCAGTAATCCCATACATTCCTAATATTTTCTAAGGAACTTGTTCCTCATTTTTTTTAACTCGAGGAAAAGTTTTCATTCAGTCATGGATGTATGATGAGTCATTAGTTGGCTAGGATATCTAACAAAAAAAATTCAATTTTTGGTTAGATTCGATATCTTGGCTTTGATATCTTGGCTCTAATATCTCAGGCTTACTATCTTAGCCCTGATATCGGGTACACAATATTGCATATTTGTTATTGGATCACATGCTACATTATCAGATATCCAATATTGGGGAATGTAAGCCTACCTATAAATATAGGGCTTAGGCGCATGGTTTGGTTATAGGTTTTTCAGTAAAGTAGTCAAAATCTTGCAGTTTTAATTCATAATCTTTGAGAATAGTCAATGAGTTCTTGCAAAGTGGATCTAAGTTAGTTGTACGGAGTCTTATTCGAGTGGTAGTGTACCTAGACACATTTCATGAATGACAATAAGATTGAGATTGATTCTTATTCATTGTAGCACTTTGACTTAGATTAGATTTATTTTCCATGCAATTTATTTTTCATATACTTAGTTAGTATCTACATTTTCATGCATATTAATTAATCACATAAGTATGACCACTTCAAGCATGCGTATGACTCTTGGTAATCCTTGCAATGCTTAACATTTGGTAACTCAGCAATGTTATACATGTTCAAGATGTACATAGAAAGTGGGATTAGATACTTATGTTAGGGTAGTTGATTATTAATTATAAATTAGATTAGTTGAATTGATTATAAATTAAGTTTCAACCTATTATTAATCATAGAAAAATAAAATATAAAATAATAAAAATCATATGCTTCACTTTGGACTAAATCATACGTGACAAAGCTACCACTAGTCCAAGTGGAAAGATAATGAATTGTGATCAAGGCATAGTGATCTAGATGCCACAAATATTCTCATCCATGGAATTCAACTGAATCATGTGTGAATGATTATGATTCATATGGTTTGGTGTAGGGGTACCTCATCACTCATCACACAACAAAATCTTGTTCTTTGATTTAGCTGGTTGTGGTGGACTATCCCAATGATAAATCACCTAACTTGCATAGATAGAATTTTAAGTTCCTTAAAGGAGTTTTGAAATATCATCAACTAGGATTTGAAGGCCATCCTCATCTCTATTTTTACCCATAAAATTTTATCTTAGGCTTTGAATAATACCCAGCTTCGGTTGCCTTCCAAATGAGATTTGAGATTTGATCTTATCATAAGGTAATTATTGTGCATTTGTATGTGTAACTTCATCTACAAGCTTATGTCCAAGATTTGTGGTCTCCATCTTAAGCCTCTCCTCCCAAATATCATGCAAGATGATCAAGTGAGTTTCATTCCTAAGGAAACCATCTATGATATTGTGATTTTAGCTTATGAAGTTTTCAATTCAGCCCATGTTAATAAAAATGATTTTTTTCTTGAATTAAACTTATCCAAGGATTATGATAAATTTGACTTGAAAACCTTTATTTTTACTTTGTCAAGCTAATAATGGTTCCATCAGCTCATTCATTATATGCCATTTTATCCTACACATGGTGAGGTACTATGTTTCTATAAAAGGCATCTCTCCAAATAGTTCACTCCTACCTATAGCCTTAGGTAAGGGGATCCCCTCTCCCCATACTTATTTTCTCTCATAGCCAACAATTTGTGGAGGTCATTCGATAAGCAAGGGGTTTCTCCTCTTTTCTCTAGGGCTTGAAGTCATTAAGACAGGCTAATAATACAATGATATTTTTTCTAGCTTTTGTTCCTAACACCTAGAAAATCAAGTAAGCTTTGCAATGGTTTGCTCAAAGAACTAGACTAAGAGTCAACTACTATAATACTAAGCTTTAATAGCTTGGATGCACATGAAACCATTTTTCCCATATTTCTTGCATTCTTGGATGTTCCATGAGGACCTTACCAACCACTTATCTTGGAAAACCTCTTCTTCAAGGTAGGAAGTCTACTGTATGTGGATAGAATATTCTTGATAAACTACAAAAGTGTCTTACTTCTTAGAGAAGAATGTTCCTCTTTATTGTTAGAAAGGTCACCCTTGCCAAAGTGATTCTGTTAAGCATTCCTATTTACATTGCCATGGTTATATCTTCATTTTCTTATCTTATCTCTTAGGTTAATAAATTTATTTAGAATTTTCTATGGTTTAGCATAAAGAAACACCATAGATTCTACTTGGTGGCCTAGAACAAAGATGTGGGTTCAATTTAGGCCTATGGATGTGGCCTTTATGACTTCAAATCCCAAATCTCCTTCATATTACTAAACTAGCATGGGATGTTTGGATGCAAGTAGAAAAACCTTGGGTTTGATGCATCACTGATAAATCACATTTTATAGTGGCTAGGATATTGAGCATTTGATATTAGAGCCACGATATTGGATCCCAATATCGAAGTGCATGATGCAACATCAGATATCTAATATTGTTGAACACATGCCTACCTATAAATATGACACTTAGGCACATAGTTGAACAACAAATTCAGTCCACCCTTAGAAAAACTCTTTTAGTTTGTTTCTGTAAACTTAGACTTAGCAATTAGAAGTGTGAATTCTCATAGTGTAGTGTGAACTAGTGAATGGAATCTTTATTTGAGAAATTTGTACTTGGGCATAAGTATGACCAGAAATAAAAACTGAGCTATTTCTCACTATTATAGCATTCTCCTAGATTTATTGTATACACTTAGAATAATTTTCTTACTATTTTCTAGCTTAATGATTTACTTTTCTCAAGCACTTTACTTTTACATGTTCATGTTAAGTGAAATGAGTATGACTAATCTTGAGCACTTAAGTGTGACTGCTTGGTAATCTAGTAGTGTTGTTGCTTAGTATGCCCAATAGTGGTACACTTGATAATCCTTGTGGTAGTTGCATGAAGCCCAAGGTATGAACAAAAGATTAGGATAGGATACTCATTGCCATAGGCTAGAATAGTGTTTACTATTTTCTTTAGACTTAAACTTATTTTAACACTTTACCATTGTATCTAGGAGATATGGCCCACCAACATCAATATATCATACACCTCACTAAGAGCTAAACCATACGCATATATTATACTAGCTCTATGTGGGAAGATCATGATCTAAAACTTTAACCAATTACTAGCATATATACATTGCCTCATCTATGAATCACGATTGGGCTATGCATGAACACTGGTATCTTGTATGGTTGGGTGTTGGATTACTTTACCACTCATCATTGGCACCATTGCTAGGGACAAGTCAATGTATGCTTAATAATTGATTTTACAAAGTTCATTTTACCTGAAACACAAAGTAAAACTTCATAATTCTAAGAAAATCACACTAAAAATAAATGTCTTAAACCATAATATGACTTCAAACAAGAACAAAAAATCACCTACCAAGGAACTACAAAGAAGTAATGACAAAATCAATGAAGAAGAAGACAGGAGTATGCTGATCCAAACAAGGATCTCATATGCTCATCTTGATCCTTACTATCTTGATTTCATGTTCATCTTTCATCAAGACAAGTAACTCAGGTGGAGAGATCTACAAGAAAATTTTGTTCTATTACCAAAATGTTTAGTACTTATGCTTCAAACTGCTCTCAAGGGGATGAAGCTAAGTGAAACACTTAGAGGGTATCATGAAACCAAATACATGACCTGACCATATGAACCTACTGATGAGTAGTTAAGGAAAGACCATGCTATGGAAGCAAGACATGAACAAGACAAATAAAATATAGTCAATTCTACTTTTATCTTGGAGGAACTTGATGGAGATGTGTTCATTTCTAAATAACATTGCAATCACGAGTTCTAGTCCCATAAGCCTATCATTTGATTAGATGAACCTCTTAAGAATAAATCACACTTTGAATTAGTAGAGATACTTAGGTAGTAGGAAAAAGACTCAAGGCATAAGAAAACCTCAAGGCCAAAGGTTCCTTCTAGGTCTCATAGGGAAGAACATTAGAGTCATCATAGGAGGACAAGCCAACACCATTCTCCTGTTGCCTCATTTGCATCCTCACGATCATTTGCCTCCTACTACAAAGAAGTAGCTACCTATTCAAAAAAACTCTACCTATTCAAAAATCAATCAATGATATAGTAGCTAAGATAGAGAAAGTCTAGGATTCAGTGAATGAGCAATTTTCTACAACCCTAAAGATTGTGGAGGAAAAGACTACATAAGCACTTAACAGGAATAAGGAAAGAAAGAAGAAAAAATCTAACGAACGAGAAAGTTATAAGCATAAAGGAAATGTTGCTCCCATTTAAGGGTATACTGACTCTAGTTTAGAGGAAGAGGAAGGATGTAATGTGTGCTAGCATCAACATCCTAAGGAATGTTGCCTTATTATGGCCCACTTGCAAGAATATAGGATATATCCACTCAATCTAAGCTTTGTCAAAAAATAGATGCCCATGGGACTACCTTATCCTTAAGGTAATATCAAGAAAACTTTGTAGCTAACATGTTACCTAAGCGAAGCCTACCCTCAACCACAGGAGCAATATCAGCAGTAGTGGCAGTAACCAGAGATGTGGGCAATGCCACCACCAATGCAACAATATCCATATAGGCAACTAGCATCCAATATCTCTAGGAAACACATTAGTTCAAACTTCTTCTCCTTATTATCCACTAGAATACTATAGACCTACTACTCTAAGGATGGAACATAGTCCTTATGCACATTCGCTAGTAGCTAGCCCATTAAATCTCCCTTCTAATTCTTTACCACCAAGGCCACCACTCACTATGCAAGGGGAATTATTTTCATATTTGCAATAGAGGAGATCTGGAAAGATAGTGAGCATACAAGTGGAGAATCCTACCAGTACCACTAAGGGCCAAATAAAGAAATGTCCTTTCTTTAGGACGTCCTAAAAAGATTGGTAGAGTAAAAAATTCATCAAAACGAACTTATTCCACATCAAGTCCACCTACCAACCACAAGCTTTCAACATTATTAAACAAAAACATGCAAATTTTCATGCTTACAAAAAATAGTCATAGATTGTATTAAGGTAGGACCACTCCCTAAGAAGAGAATTGATCTAGGAATTACTTTGATTTGCCTATGAGTAGTTGAAAATATACCATGCAAAGCTCTATTAGACTTAGGTTCTAGGGTAAATTTGATCTCTTATGAAACATATCAAGTATGGAACCTACCATCCTTAAAAGATGATCTCTTATGAAACATATCAAGTATGGAACCTACCATCCTTAAAAGATGATCTCTTATGAAACATATCAAGTATGGAACCTACCATCCTTAAAAGAATGTAATATCAAGTTGGAGCTTGTAGATTGATCTATTTCCATTTCTTTGGGATAGATTAAGGATGTGGTGAGCATTGTCAATGGGTGGTCTTATCCAGAAGACTTTCTTATGATTGATGTAAAAAATGAGGATAATGAATTTCCAATGATCATGGAGAGGACATGGCTTAGCATAATTGATGCAAAGTTAAGCATGAGAGACTTATGAGAACAAGCATGGAGCAATACATATGTAGTGGGTTCCATGCATCACTACTTATAATAAAGGGTGTAGTCATGGATCAACCTTTCAAAATGTCAACATAGTTAGTACAACAATTCACAATGCAAGTGGAAAGCAAATGTATGAAAAAGAAGGAGTAAGGACCACCAAACTAAAAGACACCTTGTGGCCAATAACTAAGAATCTTTAGCCATTTAGAATATGCATGGAACAATCTAATCCACTAATTGATTCCCATTCTATGAAAATAACTCCAACTAAAAACCCAAAAATGAGACTACTAACACAAAATCATACATCAAAAGGGAAAGAAAAAAAAAACTTACATGACCAAAACTCAACCACCATCATGATCACATGGGATAATAACAGAAAAGTTAAATCAATAAAGATCATAAGTGAACCACCTAGAGTGTATGATCCAGGAGATCTAAGAAGCATTTTCCAAATGTTCACCCATGAGTTCAATTGTGGGGGAGATGTCTTATATTGATCAAGAAATTAATAAGTGTTTTTCCATTTTTGTTTTGCAATTCTTTCTACTTCTCCTATTTCTTGATCCAAATTTTCCATTCTTTTATATTTTTCATTTCTTAAATTTTTTATATTTTTTTACATTTTTTAATTCTTTAACATTTTTCATTCTTAGACATTTTTCATTTCTTACATCTTTTTCCAATTTTTACTATTTTTTCATACTTTGTTTTCATTTCCCTTGTAAATAATTTTGATTATCAATAAACCACATTATGAAAAGGCAAGGTGTAGCATAATAAGTGAAGATTTATCTATGTTTTAATGTCAGAAGGGATTGATTATTTAAATAGTGAGCCTACATCCTCCATCCATCCATTCGATTAATAAGAGGTTCTTACTATGGTCATAATGATATTCTTCTTATCATACAACTAATAATAAACTCGTGATCATTATGCCTAGACTAAAAAGTGAAGAACTAAGAGGAAATGTAAAGGATGTGACATCAAGGGGATTTTTGGATTCTCTTGGATTAGTATTGTGAGTTCAATCATGTTGCTAAGGTTGTATCATATCCTTGTAGATCTAATGAAAAATTTGCTTAAGAGTAAAATAAGTGTTGCTTTACCACGTCACTATAAAGACATGTTACCCATGCCTCAAGGTAGTCCTCTGGTAAGGTTGACATAGATAAACATAAAAGAGCACAAAATAAATTTCTAGGGGTCCCAATGAAAAGACATGTTACCCATGCTTGAAGGTAGGCAACTTCTTAGAAATTGAATAAAATAATAAGTGTCATAAATAAAATCCTTCCTTGGTGATGAGCAATGAGGTACCCCTACGTCCAACCATATGAATCATAAGCATTCACACATGATCTGGTCGAATTCCATGGATGGAACTAGTTATGCATCTAAATTGTTATGCTTTAATTATAGTTATCAATCTTCTCATTTGGACTAGTGGTAGCTTTATTTAGCCCTATGATTGTTGTTAAGGTATATGATTGATGTTGTCTAGTCCTATGCTCCTCCTAATGACAATAAAGAGATAAATTAATTAAGCTAATTAATAGTGGAAAGTAAAATCTAAGCTAGACTACATGTAATGAGTATTGTACCGACCGAAATCGTCGGTGCAAGGCTGGAACGTTACGAGCACCGAAAGATCTACGGACAAGCACAGTCGACCCTGCCTCCGCTTGAGGGCAAGCTGGAACGGACGAAGGCAGAGTGCCTTGAATGGTCCGCACGCGGATCAAACAAGGACTTCCCCAACGTTTGCCGCTACAACACGTTGGGTTATACGTAAACAATGCACGCTAAATGTAAACCGTAAACAAGCACGATAATGTAAATGATCCTGTAAACGTAAACTGAAAAACAAAGAAAACTGGAATAAATCTGAGCAAAATGTAAACTGTTTTGTATTGAGAATTGATTACAAAGTACACCGGTCCAAACGCAGTTGTGGCTTTGACACAAGGCGGACGAAAGGCCCCGGCTCTGGTTTGTAGCGTAATTGCTCTGGGTCTGCTCTGTTAGAAATTTTTCTGTCCCTCTTAAAATGCAGAAAATTGGGCTATTTATAGGGGTAGGGTTACCGGGAAAATCGGACT
>MNCI01008406.1:216545-232989 GCA_015680685.1 Gnetum montanum | reverse complement strand
AAGCAAGCCTAGGAAGACAACGAACGATTAACCCCAAGTGTTTCTTGTGGCGTTAAGGCATTTAGTCTGCGGAGTTCGACCGGATCGCGTGTGCACGCTCGTATTTGTATGGTTGAGTGTAGGGGTACCTCGCCACTCATCAAATTTTGTTTACATATGCTTGTAGATACTTTATTAAAATTAAAAAGAAGAATATCTTGATATAATTACTCTTGGTTTTAGATTAGAAATGACAATTAAGGCTTTAAAAAGATCATTTTTAGAAAAAGATTATTTTGCTATTGATACAACTTATCTTTCAAAGTTTTTGGTTGATTCTAAGGAGAGATATGTTTTCAATGAAAAAGATGGAAACATAATTGATAAACATGAGCTAATTTATTGTGAACTTATAGTCAATGATATAAAATTTTGATGGAATGAATAAGAAAAATATGAGGTAGGTTATGAAATGTGATTTTGAAAGGTGTAAGGATATGACTATTTATAATATTTCTTCTATTGTTGATGCTTTACACAATAGATTTCTAGATCTTGCTTTGTTTAATTTAACAAAATTATTCAGCCTATCATGTTATCCAAATAGTAAAAAAGTGAGTGAAAGAAAAGCAAATGAATGGTTGGATAAACTTTTAAGATATGTACAACCTTTACAAGAAAAAAATAATGAAGTTTTCAATGTTGATAGATGTAAAAGAGAATTGCTAACATTTGTTCATGCACTATATGGAGCATGTGGAGATTATGGAATGGTTGATGCATGGAAAACTTTCAAAAATAATAAAATTTGGCATTCAAGTTTTTTGCACATTACAAAATTATGGCAAAGTATTTTGACTATTCTAGCTAGTACTATTGATTGTGAAAGGGGATTTGCAAAACAAAATATCATAAAAGATATTAGAAGGTCAAAGTTGTGCATTCAAACTCTTGATGCTCTCATATGAACTTCATTAATTGGACCAAAATTAGAGCAATTTTAAAACTTTGGAAAGAGGATTAAAAAAAAAAAACATTGATCTTGAAGCTATGGCAAGATATTTTTAATATTTTAAATTATGATTCCAATTATGATAAATATTATATTATTGCTGGTTTCATTTTTGTTAACTAACTTCATTTGGATGATGTAGGGGTCTTTAGAAGGAAGAAATAGATTTAAGAAGTTGCACTTGAAGAATATTACTTTGATAAAAGTGGAGAAAATACTTACTATTACTTTGATAAAAGTGGAGAAAATACTTACTTTAGGATTAATAGTTTACTATTAATCCTAATTAGTTGATTATAGACCATATACAAAATATGGATCTATGTTTTTGTAAAACTAGATATGGTTATGCTTTTAGAAATGAAAAAAAATCAATTTTGAAGTTTCCTTAAAGTTAATATTTGTTTATTGGTTACCTTATTTTTCTTTTATGTTACATATTAAATCTAAATATTTAAAAAATATTTATATTTAATTAATAAGAATATTATATAAAGTAGGGAAGGTGCTGGAACTCAAAATAATTAAAACATAAGTAGACCCCAAGATTTATAAAAATTCATAACTACTTAGTAGAATTGAACTTATGACTTGGAGCTACCAAGCCAAGATGCATACAAAGTAACACGGATTTTATCTTTTTAACTGGTATACATACAATGACATTTACAAGTCGTTATTTTGTTAAATTCCAACCCTGCCTGCAATTATAGTGAACATGGGGGCCCACTGGTGCCTCCTGGAATCTCATCAGATCTGCTCGGCGTGCAGCGATTGGTCCAGTCGATGTGGCGACTATGCCGATGATGGGCTGTCCGATATAAGCTCGCCAAGCCCGACGCTTCGGCATCCAGCAGCCGGTATGATGCCGTGAGGTGCATTTTGTGTTTTTCTTTGTCTTGCTTGCTTATTTGCTTCAGCGCTGGAGACTCTGTTTCCAGTTTTAGAATTCTAACTTGTCATTACCTTTTGCATAACGCACGCAGTAGTTTGCTTTTGTCAGATCGCGCTTGCACACAGCGTTAGCATGGTTGAACTTTGTGTTTTTTGTCTTTTAGACTGATAGGCTTGCACAACTAGATCAGATCTATCAATGCAGCAGAAGGGACGGGAATCGAATCGTAGATCCAGAACGTTCTCACGCGCACGCATTGCCATTCAAGGTTGCTGTTGAGGTTTAAGCGTAAACTCTCTTGTTCATTTGTATTTGTTCGCGTTTTTCAAGTTTCGACGGATTTCGATTGTAGCCATGGCAGCAGCTGGTGGTACGTTGTTCTTCTTCGTGTGTTTGCTAAGTTTTTGGGGTTTTTTCTTTTAGTTTTGACGTTGACCAAGGGTTTTGGCGCCGTTTTAGACGAGAGAATCTTGCAGTTGAACTACTGGAAGGAGCATTCCTCCATTCTTAGTGTGGAGGCCATGATGCTTGATAGCCAGGCTTCCAAGCTCGATAATGAAGAAAGGCCTGAGGTACGTTGCAGTTTTTCGTCTGGAAACTCTTATGTTCGTTTCTCAAATGTTGTCGCCTTCTTTTAAGTTTTGTATTCTTCAGTTTTCCAATTGGATCCAAACGTTAGATGAGGCAGAGATTGTATACCTGCATTCCTACATGAATGTGGATGTGCATTTTACTAATGGTGAATTCTTATGAAGAGATCTTGCAATTTACTTTGTCTTTTCAATTTTATTTTATATTTTAATCGATGGAAAGTTTAATCTCTGGTATCTACAAAATGTATTGTTATTCTGGTTTCATATTGTAAAAAGGAGAAAGTCCTGAGGTACGTTGCATTTTTTGGTCCGGAAACTCTTAGGTTCGTTTCTCAAATGTTGTCACTTTCTTTTAAGTTTTGTCGTCGTCAGTTATCCAGTTGGATCCAATCGTTCGATGAGGCAGAGATTGTATACCCGTCTTCCTAGATGAATGTGGATGTGCATTTTACTAATTGTGAATTCTTATGAAGAGATCCTACAATTTACTTTGTCTTTTCAAATTTATTTTATATTTCAATAGATCTAAAGTTTAATCTCTGGTATCTACAAAAGGCATTGTTTTTTTGGTTTCATATGGAGAAACTCAGAGTATCATGTACGTTCATTTTTTATAAAATTTTAATGATCTTAATTATTAAGCATTTTTCCTTATTCGGTTCGTTTTCTGAGGCTTGGATTTCGTGGGCACATATTTATTATCATTTTCTATGGAAAGTTTCCTACTTGATTAACCATCTTAAAGACTAATGTGTTGCAAGTGTTTAACCAAATGTTTGCTCTATGAAGGTTCAGATAATAATTCTCTCTTTGTTTCTCTTCATCTACGATTTTTGTCTACGATTTTGTCTCAATATGGATAATCGGTAGGTGTTTAATTCAGTAAGAGAAATCAGTTATTAAGCAGTTTAAAAGATCTTTGTGAGACGTGCATAATTTTGTATCAAGCTTCTTTTAGCATGTATGTTGAGTGGTCATGATGAAAGTAAGTTACGGAAATAGGGGTTTGTCAGTGTACACGCACACGTACTTATTTACACTGTCAGCGTGCTGTATATACATTGGTAGTTAACAAAGCCATTGTTCTCACATAGATTTAAATTCAAAAATCAACATGAATGTGGCATTGTGTTTCTATAATCTATAAATTTTTTTTCATCACATTTTCTTTCTTATAACAAGATTCTTGTATGAACTCATCTTTTGTAAACCATAAGCACCTGTTATTTTTATCTAATAAACGTGCAATTGTTGAGGAGGCTTCCAAATGCGTCGGTTTCTTATCATAATTAATATAGCACGATCTCTTTTCTCATGCCTTTCAGTTGTGACTTTCTGCTTTTTCTGTAAAAATATGTACAAATAAGCTGTGATCTCTCTCTCTCTTCTAGAAAGCAGCTGTATCCTCCCTTTTTATTTTAAGAACGCATCTAATAGAATTGAGACATCACTATTACAATTGAGTCAGAACCGAATAACCATTGGAGGTGCAACTAGACGCGCTTCTCCCATATGAAGTAATTAAGTTTCGTGAATTTTTATATGGGGATGAACTTGCCAACCTTATATACCATGAAGATCTGTGACATCCGTGATTACATTTAGTCGACGAAGATTTCAACAACGAAGGGCAAAACACTTTTAATCTATGGTCCAAGCCCTAAAACTGAATGCCGTTTTGAAACTCTGCTTTCAGTTCTTAAGCTTTTCCTAATATGCATCGATGTCTTTTATTCCTGGAATCTAATGGGAAAGCTAGATGTCTCATTCTTCAGTTAAGTAAATTCTATTGAGTCCAACTATCAAAAACATTTCCTTATGTTTTTTATAAGAAGGCAGGTCGTGGGTGGGGTAGGACAAAAACAAATTTTTTTTTTTTTTTGTCTTGTATTTTTGTTCTTTTCAATAAATGCGATAATCCTGGCGGCTTTCTAAATTCATTTTTGGACAAGCAAATTATGATAAATAAAAAGTAGGTCTTCTTAGCCACATCTGTTGTTTATGTCAGATCCTGTCTCTTCTACCACCTCTTGAAGGAAAATCTGTAATTGAATTGGGAGCAGGCATAGGGCGTTACACGGGTGAGCTGGTACAGAGGGCTCAGCACGTTCTGGCTATCGATTTCATTGAGAGTGCTATCAAAAAGGTGTCTCATATAATAATATGCTGCAAGGCCAATTTTTGCTAGAGAACAGAGGAACACATTTTTGAATGCAGAAGTATTTCTTCTAACTAATTGATACGTTTACCATTCTTTTGACTTGCAGAACAAAGACCAAAATGGTCACCATAAGAATGTTGAATTCATGTGTGCGGATGTTACTTCTCCTGAACTAGACATTTTGCCAGAATCAGCTGATCTAGTGTTTTCGAACTGGCTTTTAATGTACCTATCAGATGATGAGGTATGAAAGAAAGTGAACTACTGAAGTACAGAGTTTTGCCTTGTATGTTTTGTTTTTAGTTCCCATCTGTTTCTACATGATAAAAACAGATTTACTGATATTATTTACTTGTAATGATGTGATGGTAAGGTTGTGGAACTGGCACAAAGGATGCTACAGTGGGTAAAACCAGGCGGTTACGTTTTCTTTCGTGAATCCTGCTTTCATCGGTCTGGAGACCACAAGAGAAATGTAAACCCCACACACTATCGTAAACCTAGCTTTTACCTCAAGGTATGTCAACGTCTATATTTTGCCACCTTTGCTATGTTTACCCTTCTTTTTCATTCGTTTTTTATTACAGTCTGTACATTTTTTGTGCAGGTTTTCAAGGAATGTTCTCTGAAGGATACTTGTGGAAATCTTCTAGAACTCTCCCTTGTTGGTTGCAAATGCGTAGGTGCATATGTGAGAAACAAGAAAAACCAAAATCAAGTACTGTAACATCGACGCCTGTTTTAATATGATATTATGGTGTATTACCCCTGGCATGCATTTCTAACACAAGCTTGAATGACCATTGCTGCAGATATGTTGGCTTTGGCAGAAAGTAAGATCCACCGATGACAAAGGATTCCAGCAATTTTTGGACAATTATCAATACACAGTAAATGGCATTTTACGGTATGAGCGTGTGTTTGGAGAAGGGTTTGTAAGTACCGGAGGAATAGGTAATCTATGTTGCAGTAAGCATATATATATATATAGATGGATGCATGCGCTTGTTCATAAAATTACATATTTATAATAGTACTTTGTTTTGAATTCGTGCAGAAACAACCAAGGACTTTGTCTATAGGTTAGATCTCAAGGCAGGACAAACTGTCCTTGATGTGGGTTGTGGGATCGGAGGTGGCGACTTTTATATGGCTGAGACTTTTGATGTTCAGGTTATGGCTATAGACCTCTCAATAAATATGGTCTCCTTCGCTCTTGAAAGGGCAATTGGCAGAAAATGTGCAGTTGAGTTTGAGGTTGCAGATTGCACCAAAAAACAATTTCCAGAGAATTCATTTGACGTAATCTACAGCCGGGACACAATCCTCCATATCCAGGTACAATATTTGCGATTTGAAGACTGCTCCCGTTTGCGCGCGCCGTTTTTTACTAAAAGCTATTGAACGTCTGACCAAATGCTCCAATTATTTTTCTTTCTAAATAAAACTTTGCAGGATAAGCCATCTCTGTTTAGGGGTTTCTATAAGTGGTTGAAGCCAGGAGGTAAATTGCTCATTACCGATTACTGTAAAGCACCCAGTAAGCCTTCTTCTGAATTTCAAGAATATATAAAGCAGCGAGGATATGATTTACATGACGTTCAAGCTTATGGTCAGGTGTGGTACTCTAATCACACGCTTGTTGGTTTTCAAATTTTGACATACATAATTAAATACGTTGATTTATAACATGTTTAATGCCGTGACAGATGCTCAAGGATGCAGGATTTCGTGATGTTAGAGCAGAAGATCGCACAAACCAAGTAAGAATAGTATTTCTCTGCTTGATTCGCACGTGTTTTTAAGTTGTAAGTTGGTGATTTAGAGATATTTTCACTCCCGATTAACTACATACTTCCTCTGCAGTTTGTAAGAGTTCTGAATAGAGAACTCGACACTTTAGAAAAGAACAAGGAAGCATTTGTCCGGGACTTTTCGCAGGTAAGGCATCATACCTTGAAGTAAAATTGAAATGTTTATTACCAAACTTTTTTACACATGGTTTTCCACTGTTGTTGACAAACTCCGTTTCTAACGTTTTTCAGGAAGATTACAATGCAATTGTACATGGATGGAAGGCAAAACTAAAACGAAAGGAGGAACAGAGATGGGGCTTCTTTCTTGCGAGAAAGTGAGCAATCCTCCTAGGCAGCCGTTTTTACCAAATTAAGCATGGTTTTTTTTTTCAGTTAGGACATAATACTGTTATCTTTGGTCTGGTTCTGGTTATCTGGGTTGGTGTAACTCTTAGTCCTGTATTGGCGTTATCCTCTCTTGCCGTGAAGAGCAATTTACTTTATCGTTGTGCATAATGTAGGCGATAAACACGACTGCCTATTTTCTTTTATCTTATGATATTGCATCGACTTGCAAGAAGTATGTTACGGTACTACGACTGTGACACCTTCAATTTTTATTGTTCTTTTACGGAAAATATTTATGTGCCAATTTGGAGAACATGTTTGGAGAAATGTTCTGTTATTGTTAACCCAGTACTGTCATATGGAGTCCTGAACCCTTACTCCGAAAAAATTCTCTTCTTTCTTTCGTAACTCTATTTACCCTCCCACAAAACTTAATAGTGACTCTCACGCCATATGTACATGGTCCTCGCCGGCCCGTAAAGGTCATATCTAGTTTTGCGAAAGCTTCTTACATACCTATCTCACCAATCTGTGACCATAACCATAGAATGACATCCCAGGACAACTTTCCGGAGGAAAAAACCTGTAAGAACATTGTGCTTGGATACATTGTTCAGCAACCCAAGAGTTTCCTTAGCAAATTTTGAATCTCGATGAGACTCTAGAGGAATATGCCTCGGCAATCAACAATCTTGAAACACATGTCAACAAACAATGTGTTAATGTTAGCATGTCTCTTGAGCGGTGTTTGATATTCAATATTCGCGATATGCTAACAAGCTAGATAGTGCTCTCTTGCTCCACTCACGTGGACATTGTGGGGACTATCATTGAATCCTCCAGATTCATCACTGCGTGTTTGTAGTTGGTGTCGTGCTCTAAAGAGTGTACACAACATCCCATAGCACCTCCCAAGACACACTCGCTATAGAGTTGAACTACGCAACCCTCTTAGGCAAGGTCTTATCGAGTGGGGTAATGAGGTAGGTTGTAGCCTTTTACTAATGCATGGAATTGTCATGCCAGTATGGTTTTGAAGACATAAGGAGCAGAGGACCCTTTGTGCCCCCATAGCCCTTGAACCATTAGGGAGGTAGCAGGCCACCACCAACCCTACTACTCTCACAATCCTTCCTCGCTACATGGCATGGGTAATCCACGAGGTTGCTACATTGAAACCAAGGGAGGATTTCATCAATTTTGGGGAACTACGCCCATGCTATTCTGAGTAAGTTTGAAGGGATTTTCGATTCTGGAAGGTGCTAGGGCTAAGGTCGTAAAAGCATTTTTGTTGAACTCATTCTAGCATTCGACACCCAAGTCAAGAGCATCACCCCTCAAGACTTGGCCTATCCATCCTTTCATACCTAGCTTGAAATGTTAGGCTACGGGAGGACATTAGGTGGTCTATCATTGTGACATGATAGAATGCATCGATCTAGGGATGCATGAGTTCCAAGGTGTCCTTGACTCATTTGATCCAAAGGTCTAGGGGTCTCAAGTTCAACATAGCTCCTTGTCTATTTGAACCTTAAACCCCATTGTCTATAGAGCACTTCGAATGGCTCTAGGCACCTTTCTCCCTTATCTGAGGTCAACTTTCATAGGAATTTGCTCTCGAATATAAGGCATCACATGCCATGCCTCTTCTAATTTTATTTTTATTTTTATTTTTTTACGTGAGGTTTCTCTATCCATCATTGAAGCAGCTAAGGCAAAGTTGATTGCTTACTTCCTACAGAAGTCTATGATCAAGTTTTCTTGGGACCTCAAATGCTCTAGTGGCTAACTATTGTATGAGTCAAGACGATGTTTTCAAGGGATGGAACTCCACTTTCAAATTTGCACCATGGCCAGTGGTCTAGAAGTTTTGAATGCCGTTTGCTTTCTTTCCTTGTATAGATTGTATACAAGGTCGTGCTTGGATCGAGAGACTTCTTTTCAGATTTGGAAACCCATTTGGCAATGGCTTCAGCATGTTGACATAAAAAATTGGATGAACTCGGTCCATATTGATCAGTAGCTGAAGTTTATATGTCACAAGGTTAATTTTATCGATGATCTGGAAAGGACCATCATACTGCTTCATCACCTTGGACGTAGTTCCCTGATGTGGGTCCAACTTTAAGAGAACCCAATCTTCCACCTTAAATTCATAGTGTTGGCGTTTTCGATTAACATACTTTTTCATTCAGTGTACTGCTTTCTTTAGATGATATTTTGCTGTTTCATCATTTTCAGACCACATTTTTTAAAAATTTATTTGCTACCCCTACAACAAGCAGGAGGCCATATGAGAAGTAATGGGTTGCCTTCCCATACTAGTTTTGCACGAGAAAACTTAGTAGCTAATGACTTCTGGATGTTATAACTTAGCTGAACAATCCTTAACATAAAAGGCCAATTCTTTTGGTCACTACGAACATAGTGTTGGAGGTATTCTTCAAGTACCTGTTCATCTATTCTATTTGATCATTAGTTTGCGGATGAAAGCTTGTTGACAATTTGAGGGTGGTACCTATCATGCCAAACAAGGCTAGCTAGAAAGCATTTGTGCATTGCGGATCTCGATCTGAAACAATGTTCATGGGTAACCCAAAATATCAAATCACCCTATTAAAATAGTATGTTGCCATGTCCTTAGCTAAGCACTGGGAATGAATATGGCAAATTTGTTCACCATTACAATAATATTGCTTAAGCCCTGAACATTTGGTAATCTTGTGATGAAGTCCATAGACATTGTAGCCCATGGAAATGGAAGGATTTTCAAGGGCAGAAGACCACCTGGACACTCCATAAAACTTGTCCTGTTGGCACACTAGACACTTCTGAATATAAAAAATCACATCTAGATATATTTTTGGCCAGAAGAAGGTTCTCTCAATGAGTGCCAATGTTCTTTGCTGTCTAGGGTGCCCAGCCCATTGTGTATCATGACACTTTTGGATTATCTCCTTTCGTAGGCCATCCCAATTTGGAACGCATATCTGATTATCACGGAATCAAAGTAGTTCATCCCTGATTTTGAACTGTGGTGCTCGCCTAGTTTCTATAAGCTTCATTAAATTAGTGATATGATGATTCCTTTTTAAGCCATCTTGAATTCTAGCCAACAACACTTCATCACATTGAACATGTGAAGTTTGTGGTCGATAGAAAAGAGCTGGGAGGTAGGTTGAGGATGGCAACTTAATACATCTGCCACCACGTTCTCCTTTCCAGGATGGTAGGTCAATTGTAAATCAAATTCAGATAACATGACCAACCATCAAGCTTGTTTGGGCCTTAGCTTTGTTTGATTCAACAAGTAGCTAGTGGCTAAATTATTTGTCTTTATGAGGACACAACTTCCTAGCAAGTAGTGTCTCCATGCTCTTAAACAATGGACAATAGCGAATGTTTTTTTTTTCATGGATTGGTCACCTTTGCTTTACTTGATTCAGATTTCAGCTCTCATAAGCGACAAGATAACCTTCTTGTAGCAACACGCCCCCGATTACATTCTCATTAGCATCAGTATAAACCTCAAAAGGTTTCGAGAAATTAGGCAATGCCAACACCGGATGGAAGGTTAAAGCTTCTTTGATCCTATTGAAGGCTTGCTAACAATTTGAATCTCACTACCATGGAGCTTCTTTCTTTTGCAAATTGGTTAGGGGAGCAGTGATTCTTGAGAAATTTCTGATGAATTTTCAATAGAAGTTGGCTAATCCCATAAACTGTCTGACCTCATGCACATTAGTGGGAGTGGGCCGTTGGCGCACAACCTCTACCTTTTTTGGATTTGGCTTTACCTACCCATATGCTACGAGATGTCTCAGAAATTTCAGCTTCAAGCAGCAGAATTCACATTTCTCTTTTTTAATGTACAATCGATTTTCTTGTAACTTCTCAAAGATCAATTACAGGTGGAGGGCATATTCCTTCATTGTCTAGCTATATATCAAGATATCATTGAGATAGACGATCACAAATTTGTTTAGGAAGGATCGAAATATCTCATTCATTAAGATACAAAATGTAGTCGGCGCATTGCAAAGCCCAAAGGACATTACTGTCTACTCGTATGACCTATATTGAGTTATGCATGCAGTTTTTTCTTTGTCCTCTTTTGCGATGCAAACCTGGTAGTACCCTTGTTGGAGGTCTAGTTGGGTGAAATACCGGGCCCCTCCCAATTGATCAAACAAATAAAAAATGAGTGGTACTAGGTGCTTGTTCTTGATAGTGTGTTTATTCAGCAACTTATAATCACAATAGAGCCATAGCATTTCGTCCTCTTTGGTGACAAACAACACCAGTGCCCCATAAGGGGATTTTGAGAAACGAATGTATCCCTTGGACATCAAACCCTCAAGTTGTTTCTTCAATTCCCCCAATTTTGGCCTTGTTAAGCGATATGGCCTTTGGATAGGAGGGTTAGTACTTGGCTGTAATTCTATTTTATGATACATGGCCCTTCGAGGTGGCAAACTTCTTTGCAATTTAGGTGGCATCACATTTTTAAAATTATCTAGTACCTATGCTATGCATGGGTCAATATTAGTTTGGGATCCACAAGCCTTAGAAGGATCACCTGTTTGCATAGCTGGCAGAAATTTCCTGGTAGGATCCCTAGCCAAGCATTTCATCACCATTGGTGACACAATCTGGAGGCTAGAGCCCTCATCCTTTTCCATCTGTGCTCCATGAGTTTGAACTAGGCAAGGGGAGCTTTCATGTGAAATGAAGATTTGATCTAAGTGTGGAGCTGTGAAAACTTTGGCCTTTCGTAAGAATTTTGGCCCCAATATAATCTGAAAGGAGTCAATATCTCGAATAGAGAAATCTAGGACTCTTTGCCATGAACCCACTTGAACTGGGACACTGCGATAGACCCCGATGCACCAGAGGGGTCTAAACTTGGCCAGTTTGCAGGAGGCTTGGATTGGTTTCATCTTTAGCTGCAAGTCTTTTACCATAGCTAGAACCATGTAATTATGGCTAACCCCATTATTAATGAGGGCACTTAACTGACTTGAGTTCATAGTAATTGGGGCCAATTGAACTTGATGTAAATTATCAAGATTCAAATTTTGGGAGTTCCCAGCTCCTGACCTCTGTGTAACCTTGTCAAACAACTCCATCATAACTGCTAGTCTTCACTATTTTCCCGATGTGCTTTCATCTATGATATGAAGGCATGGATCAGGGCGATATTCAAGTGTCATCAGTTGTTTCCCCGGAGCTTGCTCTTGTCGATTTTCTATCCTTCCTGAACTTAAGGGGTAATTCCTTGCTAGGTGGTTCCCTTGACACAAGAAGCATTGGATTGACCCCTTAAAGGGACCTCCTATAAATTGTTTCTTCTTGGCCCCAAGTTGTCACCTACTCCCTGTATCTTTACATTTTTGTTGGGAGCCTTGGTTTCCTGGAGGGCCACCCATCAGGTGACTACCTTACTAGACTGATTTGAATGTGTTTTGCCCTTTGATAGAACATGTATCTGTTTTCTAAGAGTGGGAGGGTGTAACATGCTTTCCCTTCCCAGGCTTACCCTTATCTAGCTTTGTTGCCTTGAAGTCCAAAAAAGTGTAAGTAGCCACAATAGCCTTTGAGAGTGTGTCAATGCCTCTTCTACATAGTTCCATCTATGCCCATGGCTATAACCCATTTACAAACTTGAAAAAGCGATCCCAATCTCCCATATCGGAAATCAGCAACATGAGTTTTTGAAAGCTATTGATATAATCATCAAGCTTCCTTGAATGTTTTAGGGTCTCTAGCTTGATTCTAGCTACCCATTTAGAGTTCCTAGGATGGAACTGTTTGATCAGTGTTGTCTTGAATCTGTCCCAAGTTTCTATCTTTTTTGTAGTAGTGCCCTTTTCTTGAGCACAAAGGAGGCTAAGCCACCATAGCTTAGCACTTCCTATGAGAAACTAAGATGTTGTGGAGACCTTTTGGGCTACAAGGACCCCCACAGTATTTATGTACATCTCCACATCATGGAGAAAGACATCAATTTTTGCATCATTTCTCTCGCCATCATAAGAACTTGGTTCTCTAGATTTGATATGAGCCATTGTCACTGGCTCTTCTACCAAGCATCTTGCCAAGGAGGATTTCAGGATGACATTTTCAATTTTTAAATAAGATAACTCTTGATTTACCCCCACTAGGGCATCCTCCAGAACTTTCATCCAACCAATTAGGTCCTCAACCAAAGATGCTTTTGTTTGTGCCTCTTCCAAGGATCCAAATAGATCCTTGTAGAGGTTGATCATGCGATCCAGATGATCTTCCAAGATCAAAATTTTAGCCTCTACCACTTTCACCTTGTCCTTGGAGTGAAGATCCATTTTTTCTTGTGGCAAATCAACATTTTTAAGAATGTGATGGATCATGTCTGTGTTTTCTGGACCAGGGTAAGCTAAGGCCTCATCAATTGGTTGACATGGTCCCATAAGGTTTGAAACTTAGTCTCAGCTTGACCAAGTTCTATCTCGGCCTCAATTTCTGGGTTTGCTTGAACATCAACCATGTTACTTAGTCCACTAGGCTCCATGTTGCCCAAGAGATAGTTTTAGCACAAGGCCACCCTCAAAGGGAGAGTGGCTAGTAGAAGTTGAAAATGGAAACCTCACAAACCACAAACCCTCTTACTCATTTAGCAAGAAAGTTTTACTGGTAAATGAAACTGTGAGGCTCTGATACCATCTGTAACAACATTGTCCTTGGATACATTGTTCGGCACCCTAAGACTTTCCCAAGCTGATTTTGAATCAGGATGAGACTCAAGAGGAATACGCCTCAGCAATCAACAATCCTGAAACACATGCCAACAAACAATGTGTTAGTGTTAGCATGTCTCCTAAGTAGTCTTTCATATTCAATATTCATGATATGCTAACAAGCTAGATAACGCTCCCTTGCTCTACTCACGTGGACACCACAGGGACTATCAGCTGAACCCTCTAGATTCATCACCGCATGCTGGTAGTTAGTGTCGCGCTCCAAGGAGCGCACACAACATCCCATAGCACGTCTCATGACACACTTGATAAAAGATACCCCAACGTAGAGTTGAACTATGCAACCCTCCCAGGGAAGGTCCTATTGAGTGGGGTAATGAGGTAGGTCATAGCTTCCTCTTACTAATACATGAAGCTACCATGCCAGTATGGTTCTGAAGACACAAGGAGCGAAGGACCTTTTGTGCCCCCATGACCCTCGAACTGTGGGGGAGGTAGTAGGCCACCACCAACCCTGCTACCTCTCTCATGAAACCTATACTAACTTTTCAACAATTACAAATTTAAAGGAAAATAACATCTACCAAATAAAGTAAGAAAAACATAAAGACACATGCTCATTATGTTTGCATCCTCCTTCACCACTAGAAATGTTCCGCAATCGAAGTCCTTCCCAATACGAATGCTTCCAAGATTGCTATGAGTTATTTGCAAAATGCATAATTTTATTTTGAAAACATGTTCAGAAGAAATAAGGAGTTTTCTTATATGAGTTTCCTGTGACATAATCCTTCTCTTACCAAGTGGGGTAATGACGTAGGTCGTAGCCTCCTCTTACTAATGCATGAAACTACCATGCTAGTATGGTTTCGAAGACATAGGGAGCGGAGGACCCCTTATGCCCCCATGACCCTCGAATAGTGGGGGAGGTAGCAGGCCATCACCAACCCTACTACCTCTCTCATGAAACCTATACTAACTTTTCAACAATTACAAATTTAAAAGAAAATAACATCTACCAAATAAAGTAAGAAAAACATAAAGACACATGCTCATTATGTTTGCATCCTTCTTCACCACTAGAAATGTTTTGCAATCAAAGTCCTTCCCAATACGAATGCTTCCAAGATTGCTATGAATTATTTGCAAAATGCATAATTTTCTTTTGAAAACATGTTTAGAAGAAATAAGGAGTTTTCTTATATGAGTTTCCTGTGACATAATCCAAAAGAAATATATCTCAAAGTCATGTGGTTCTTGCTACCACATTTAATACAATTGGGATTAATTGAAGGAGCAAATGTGCTTTTGCATAGGTTTTTCATAATTCATGGATAGCATATTTTGGAATACTTTAAAATAAGCACGTTAAAGAAGATTTTAGAATCTAGGAGGTATGGGGAAGCAAGCTTGACATACTCAACACAAAATTTACAATGTACTTTTTGAAATCAAATTATGATAAATCAACATATTGAATGGAATCAAACATGTGACTTGCAAACTACAAGATTCATGCTCTAAGCAAGCAAGCAATGGATTACTTAACTAAAACTTTAGAATATCATTATGTTTCTCTATATTGTAAAGGATAACCTATAATACTAAGGATGTTATCAATGCCATTAGCAATTTTTGTAGAGAGAATAAGGAATAATGGATTGAGGAAGTTGGGATGATTGAGTAAGAAGAAGTGAATTAGAGAGGGAGAGAATAGTAGTAGTGATTATGATTTGTAAATTTATGATATATAGCCTAAGTAGAATTTTATAGCTCAGCATTGCCCACTAGAATCAAACCCATGATGTGGAGCTTTCAAATTAAGAGTCTTACCACTAGCCTAACACCTCATTGTTGTGAGTTTAATCAAGGCTTTGACAAATGTAGATTTAAAGAAAATGACTCAAAACTCAATTTATTAAGATAAAAACAAGCTCAAGCTTATTGTTCATTCAATGATATAAATCATGCAAGGTATAGTTGAATCAAGGTGGACTACATCTTCCTTGCATAATGAATCTTAGAATCCTCCTACAAATCCTCAAAATGGGGAACTTTGAAAACCTATTGGAGGAGAGCAAACTAAGAATCAATGAAATGAGGGATTTGGCTTAAAATTTTTTAAGGATTGATGAACAAGAGATGCATGTATTGTTGACACTAGAAAGGTTAGGGCAAAATTGCCTATTTATGTAATTCTTTTGCTAGCAATATAAAGTTGATGAGACGCGACTTACACTAGGCCGCGATATCGCGTACGCGATATCGCGGCCTAGTGTAAGTCGCGTCTCATCAACTTTATATTGCTAGCAAAAGAATTACATAAATAGGCAATTTTGCCCTAACCTTTCTAGTGTCAACAATACATGCATCTCTTGTTCATCAATCCTTAAAAAATTTTAAGCCAAATCCCTCATTTCATTGATTCTTAGTTTGCTCTCCTCCAATAGGTTTTCAAAGTTCCCCATTTTGAGGATTTGTAGGAGGATTCTAAGATTCATTATGCAAGGAAGATGTAGTCCACCTTGATTCAACTATACCTTGCATGATTTATATCATTGAATGAACAATAAGCTTGAGCTTGTTTTTATCTTAATAAATTGAGTTTTGAGTCATTTTCTTTAAATCTACATTTGTCAAAGCCTTGATTAAACTCACAACAATGAGGTGTTAGGCTAGTGGTAAGACTCTTAATTTGAAAGCTCCACATCATGGGTTTGATTCTAGTGGGCAATGCTGAGCTATAAAATTCTACTTAGGCTATATATCATAAATTTACAAATCATAATCACTACTACTATTCTCTCCCTCTCTAATTCACTTCTTCTTACTCAATCATCCCAACTTCCTCAATCCATTATTCCTTATTCTCTCTACAAAAATTGCTAATGGCATTGATAACATCCTTAGTATTATAGGTTAT
>MNCI01008406.1:192697-209226 GCA_015680685.1 Gnetum montanum | reverse complement strand
GGCGTTAAGGCATTTAGTCTGCGGAGTTTGACCGGATCGCGCGTGTACGCTCGTTTCGTATGGTGGAGTGTAGGGGTACCTCGCCACTCATCAAAAGTCAATACTTACTTTCATCTAGAGGAAACCCCATAGGTAATGCTTGTGGTGCTCTGTTGCTTCAAGGTTGTAAGGCACTATAATTAGATGATAGAAGCACATGGAGCAATAGCTAAAAGAACAAGACCAACCATCATATACTTACACATGGATGAAATGGTACTTGGATAACAAGTACTTACTACTTTCATTCAATGATGATTGAGTGGTGAAGATGCCATAATGTAATTGGANTTGTATTAAACTAAATAATTTACAAAATTACAATGAAATTGAAGCTACCTGAAGGCTAGTGCACAAATAACAACTAATGACAAAGTGCATTTGCACCAAGCAAAAATACAAGTGATGAGTGACAAGGTACCCCTTACATCCAACTGTATGAATCACAAGCATTCATGCATGATCTGGTCAAATTTTGTGGATGGGACTAGTTGTGGCATCTAGATCATTATGCCTTGATTGCAGTTCACTGTCTTCCCACTTAGACTAGTGGTAGCTTTGTTATGTATGGTTTAGTCCAAAGTGAGGAATTTGATTCTTGATGTTGTTTCAGCCTAAAGCTACTCCTAATGATAATAAAAAAAATAATTATTTAAACTAATTAACAATGGAAAGGAAATTTTAAACTAGCCTATGGGCAATGAGTGTCCATTGCTATCTTGTAGTACATGTCCTGAACCCACGTATCCACTACTGGGATTACCAAGCACTATGCTACTAGGCGAACTAAGCAATAATGTTGTTGAGATTCCCAAGTGAATACATGTTTATGCTCAAAATCGGTCACATTCATTCTACCAATTCATTAATATGCATGGAAACGTAAATATTAAGTACATGAAAAGTAAATTACATGGAAAGTAAGTCTAATCTAAGTCAAAGTGCTGTAATGAATAGGAATCAATCTCGATCTTATTGCCATTCATGAAATGTGTGTAGGTACATTGCCATTCAAATAAGATGTCATACAACTGACTCACATCCACACTGCAAGCACTCATCGACTATTTTTTAATACTACAAAATAAAATTGCAAGAGTTCAACTACTCTATTGACAAAGACTTATTTAGATGGTGTGCCTAAGCACTATATTTATAGGTCAACACACATCTTGCAATATTGGATATCCAACATCACTTCATGACCCTCAATATTAGGTATTTGATATCAAGGCTTTGATATCAGATATCTGGTATGGGGGTTAGACAAAATATACTTCATCATACCCCCACGGCTAAATCAAAATTTTTCCTCAAGTGAACAAAAGGAGGAACATGTCCCTTAAAAAATATTGGGAAGGTATGGAATTATTAATTGATTCTAACTATTGATTGACTCTGAGTGCTGCATTACAAAATTTATTCAAGTGAATGCATACAAAATGGCAGAGTGACAAAAAGATTGGAAAAACATTGAAGATTACAAAATTTACAGAGGTCTTCAAAAATCCATTTAAGATGATCCTTCTTATTATGGCTAGAAGTGGCAGACTTCCAACCTTGATTGTTATGTTAATGCTTCTCTGGTTATGTAGAACATTCTTGAATGATGGACTGAAATTTCTTCTCATCATCCCATGGATCTAGAAAACATGTGAAGTTTGAGCTACTATCTCCTACATGCTACAATTTATCCATGGGCATATCCTCCGTTGTCCCCCTCTTGGCTTTGTTTTTATGCCTTAGAAAAGACCTTCTTCCTTAGGTGTTTCTTTTAGTGTCACCTGTAGTTACCAAAGGATCAACATTAGTTTTGGTAAATTTTCCTTAATAATTAACCCTTTTTGAATCCCTTAGTTTTCATTTAAGCACAAGGTGATGACAACATACTATGCCCAAGGCTAGGAGGTAACTAAAATCATCAGGTTGTTCACATTATTTTGATTAATTACTATTAGTCATCATGATGTTGAAAAATAGGATGTTAGAAAAATTTCAAAGTAGACATCCTTAGCCCCCATGACTAATAAACATAACTATGGAGGCACATAAGTTTTTGAAAAATTGAAACCAAATGTCTAATTTAGAAGATGACCAAGAAATATTAATCGATATGAAAATAGAAACGTAGGAAAGATTAATAAAATGGATGAGAAGTAGTGCCAAAATCATGCATAAATTCAAAGAAATTATCACTGATGTTATGTAAGATGTGAAGGTTAGTTCAAAGCCATGATCAACAAAAGTTATGCAAGTGGGTCCTTCCCAAAGTAGGCTCCTTTCATAATGCCCTTGCATAACCACTTCTATAGATGTTTGTGGACACCCGAGAAGTTAAATGTAGACCATGCCTTTGTTCCAAATAACACATAATTGCTGTGGCTAGGATGTTGCACTATACTACACAAAACCAAAAGGCTCATAATCGCATGCAGCAGTGAGGTGAATAATGGGATGAGAAGGGATTGCAAAGATTGGGATGTAAGGTACTTAACCATGTCCACAATAGGTTCTTATGAAAAATGTGATTAAAATGTTGAGCATACCTATATGTCCAAGTTTAGACCAATTCCATACCATGAATAGTAACCTCACATTGATGTGTTCCTTCCTACTAACCACCATAATTCCACAACCATCTCAAAAAATAATCATCACTCCAAAAAGTGAAGAAAAAATAATGAAGAAAGGGCCTTAATTAGAGGGGTGTCTTTAGGTATGGATAATATGCCTTTCTAGTCCCATAATCAATGCTTGTAGCCTATTATTGTGTGTAAGGGATGTGCTTTGAATTTCCATTATTGTTTTGTTATTGTTGTTTTTTTTTTTTTTCTCTCTCTCTCTCTCTCTCTCTCTCTCTCTCTTTTTTTTTTTTTTTTTTTTTTTTTTTTTTTTTGAATTTTTGGATGAGAACCACACCATGCAAAGATAGAGCTTCCTTTTTATTGGTCAATGGACAAGTGATGATACATTCCAAGAGGAGTCATAGACCACATGAAGGAAGTCAAGAAGAAAACCCAACAAGTCCCCTTGAGGCCACACCCTTTGCCATTCCTAGTTGGTTCTTCCTTTTTTCTTCAAGATATAATGATCATTGATTAATTTTAGTTTCATGAAAGGAGAACCAAATTATTTCCATGAAAAAGACCTTTTATTCAAAGAACTAGAGGGATGGATGAGGTGGTCTCACTGCTTTACACAATTACTTACCCAATCATTTTGATAGCATAACATAAAAACCCAACACATAGTGTTGACATCTACATTATGGTTGGTAATATTATTAACAAAAACATAAAAGACATGCATAAACATAAAGAAAATGACTTAAGAAAAGAGAAAAATATAAAGAAAAGAAAAATATTAAGAAATGGAAAACATATGAAGAATCAGAAAATTTTTGAAGACATAAGAAAATGAGAAAAAATTGTAAAATAAAAAAAATTGAAAAAAGCACTTATTAGTTCTTGAGCTAAGATGAAACATCACCCCCATGAATAATCTTATGGTCACATAGCTGGGAGATGGACTACACAATCCTCTGGTTATACACCATTAGTTTCCAATCTATCATCATCATTGATTTAATTAATTGTGTGGTAGCACATCTAACATTAGTGATAGTCTCGTTTGGATCATTCAGAGATGTATCTTCATATGGACTTAAAGGTATTTTTATTTTGGGGGATCCAAATGTGTTTGCTTCTTCTTCTTGATTTTCTATTTTAATTCCTAGGTCTTTGTGTTTAATGCCCTCTTTTGGTGTATCAACAAAGTGTAAGATATCTATGTCTAAAACTTCTATTTGGTCTATTTTTTAAGCTATAGCTAATAAGTGGATCATTTTCTTTCATGCATCTTTGAAATAGTTTTATATTCTCATTTTCAAGCCACTGGGTGTCTTTTGGTTTAGTGGCTATTACGAAGATTGGTTTTTGTTCACATACTTGTTCCTTAGCTTTGTTATGGGTTATGTTAATATTTTAAATTTCTAGCCCACAATTGCATCCTTTACTATTAGTGATGCATGGATTTCTTTGTCTCTTCGCAATGATAGGTTTATTATTTATGTCTTGTGTTGGAGTGGTAATGGGTGTTAGCTTTTGCATATGATTAAGAGACAATGGTCATGAAAGGAAGGGTGTTGCACTTGATTGGCACTGTGTTCATTTGGATGAGTTAGTTGGTCCACGAGTGTTGTGCTTATGTGTGGGAGCCATCCTAAAAAAAGGACATTTCTGAGATTATGTTGGAGATCTACTGGCATTATCATTTTTGGGTATGTTCACAGCACAAGTGGCATTCTCTCATTGATGTCATGGTGCTAAACCTTCTTGTGTTGTTGGTGGCGACATATGGTGGAGGGAAGTATGAGAATATTGAGAATATGATGAAGGATGAGAGGTGTGAGGTGGTGATCTCATGGAAAATGTTGCGGTATCATGATATTCAGGAAAGTGATAGTAGTGATTTGAGGTAGAGGAAGTAGAACTAGTTGGGGAAATAGGTTGTTGAATGTAATATCCATAAGGGTCTAGCTAGCAGTAAAGGTAGTGCTAGTTTGATGATGGCGCCCCCCAATGATTGTGGGTTTTGCCATTGTAGTTGATGATAGTGTTGAGCCTAGTAAGAAGTCCCACTAAAATAGTATAGTTGGTTGTAGGACTATCTAAAATTACCTTGTGAGAAAGCTAATTTCCTAGGCATTTGCTTTTGTATGAACTTGAGATTCAATGCAAAAGTCAAATATTCATGTAGATGTAACGTGACTAGGAAATAGCCCTTTGGATGATCATATATGTAGATGTCACATCCATCATCTTTTTTGATGGTTGAGTCTATAGCCTCTTCTTCTACAACCATTTCCCCTTTCTGCTAATTAGCATTCTTACCTGTCTTTTGGTTCCTTTTCCTTCTTTTGTTGTGATCACTTGATTTGTTTTGCATTACTCTCTCCTCTATGATTTCTATGTAAGTTGTAACTTTCTCATTTATCCATTCCGACATGTTATCTAGCTTTGCTTCAAGCTCATTGATAGACTTTTGTATTAGCAAGGTTTGTTCTAAAATCACCTGATGAGACGCAGTTCGCACAGGCCGCGATATCGCGTACGCGATATTGCATACGAGATATTGCAGCCCTCGATATCGCATACACGATATCACATCTTCCCCTACGATATCGCGTACGCGATATCGCAATCCACCGCCATGTCTATAAATAAGAGGCAGCTCTTCGTTGTTCGGGATCCCAGTTTTAGAGTAGCGAAGCTCTGGCAGTTTGATCCCTCCAGAGTTAGATTTTTTCCCATGTCTGCCCGCAGTGTGGTGAATGTAATTATACGGTGTCTTTGTTCGAGTGTGCCATACTTGGACACACACATGATCGGCAATAAAGATTGAGATTACTTCATCATTGCAACATTTACTTAGTTTATTTATTTGTTATTTATTTAATGTTATTTATTGCTTTCGTAGCACGGTGTAAGTACGACTTTGCTACGAGCACCCACGGGTGTGTACGGCTAGTTAAGGAATCGGTTACTCATCGCGATTAGTTTCTCACCCTTAAACTCCTAGAAGCGAAACGAGTACGACTTGATTACGAGCATTTAAGTGTGACTGCTTGGTAGCCCAGTGGTGTAGCTAGGGGGATCTACGCTTGGTAACCCAGTGGCGTATTTGGGGTCTGCGCTTGGTAATCCCAGTGGCGTACCTAGGCCTATGCTTGGTAGTCCCAGTGGCAGTCGTGCACGAAGTCCAAGATGTGTACGGTTGATCAAGGAATCGGTTGCTCGTCGCACTTAGGCTAGATTAGATTTTCTTACCCTTTTCCTCTTAGCTTAGATTAGTTAATATTATTTTCCACTGCCATCAGGAGTAGCGTTAGAATTAGAACACATCATACACCTCATCTAGACTAAACCATACGTGACATATGCAAAACTAGTCTAGATGGGAAGACAGCGAACTGCGACCTAAGGCTAACTATCTAGGTGCCACAACTAGTCCATCTGCGGAGTTCGACCGGATCGCGCGTGCGACGCTCGTTTCGTATGGTTGAGTGTAGGGGTACCTCGCCACTCATCATTGGCGCCGTTGCCGGGGATGGTGCTAGTTATCTAGATTAGTTATATCATACAAGGTCGCTGTAAAGAACTTAACGATATATCTCTTAAAAAGAAGTAATTATAAAAAGTCACATAAATTCACACACAACAATGCCTCTCCTACAAGATGATAATAACGCCACACTTAGTGAGGAAGTTCATTGGAGAACCAATGAGCTATATGACGATGAAGATTGGAGTATACAACCTGAAGTGGGAGTTTCCTATAAGAATGAACAAAAACAACGTCATCGTAACACACGAAAGCATAACTTACCCGATGACGATGAACCCCCACTGGCCACTACAAGCTTAACGCAAATACAAGAGGCTGTTCGAATCTCACGTAGGCATCGTAAAGAGAGCCGACTACCCAGGCTCGATTTAAACAACTTTCCCAAATTTTCAGGAGGCTATGACTTAGATCCGCATCAACATTTACTAGCCTTCTACGATGCCTGCACATGGAATAACATTGATAACAGTTGGCAAAAACTGAAGCTCTTTCCTATGACACTCGTTGACCAAGCTAAAGTATGGTATAGATCGTTAAAACCAAATTCAATACGACGCTGGTCAACAATGGTAGAGGTCTTTAACGAAAAATATCAAACCTACGCAAGAGTGTCAGCCTTGAGGAAACAAATCCAAGGATGGAAACAAGAAAAACATGAACCCTTGGACATGGCCTTAGAAAGATATTATTCACTGTTAAACAACTGTCCAGGCCATGGGTTTTCCGAGGAAAGGCTAATGTACCATATCATTGATGGGCTACGTAATGAAACAAGAGAGACCTTAGGAACGTATGCCCGAGGTCAACTATACAACCTACGAACCCATCAAATCCAAGAGCTTATTAAGCGGGTAGCAAAAGAAGAAGGAGAAATAGCTACATGGGAGAGTGTTGAAAAACATCAACGGGACCAAAATATTAACTCAACAAAGGTCCATGATCATAACAAGGAGAGATCAACAAATTCCAAGGTGGAAACATCATCTTTGCCAATACAACAATTGTTAGAAGAAGCCGAGGCAAAGATCAATAAGATGTTGGAATGGATGAATCAAAAGTGTGGAGAATATGTCAACAACATTGGAGATAGAGTTTTCACAACCCAAGAAGCAGGACGAAATCATAGACATTCGGAGAAAAAGAATGAAGGGAATAAGCGCTCAACTGCCAATCATACATATGAATGCAACATATGCCTGTACGATCACCCCAAAGGCCAATGCCCAATACTGTTACATCTACATGAGCATTGGGGAAACACGTTACATCCAGAGTTCGTACAGAGATACTGTGTTAGACCACAGTGGCAACAATCCCAGTCGTGGGGGAATCCACCCTTAGACTGGAGGCACCCTTCACATTTTCCGAATCCAAATGCTTATCATGTTCAACATCCTGTTTCTTCAACTGGGCCACCACACTTTATCTCACCACAACACCATTCTCCACAATACTATCAGCCCATACCTCCAACACAACCACCACCTTGTGCACCTTTCATTCCTCCTAACTTTCAACATTCTTATCCTTTCCCTCCTTCCACAATGCCACCAACTGTTCCTAAGGTGTTTGTACCACCGCAACCCACGAACAACACTTGTGCTGCTGCTACTAACAACAGTGAAGAGCCTCCTCAACATCAAAGACGTCCTTTCTTTAAACACGGCCGTAGGAAGGGACAACATAACTCTGAGGCCACTGCATCTTCCAACCCAGCACAAGTCCAACAATGTGGTGCACCCTTACCTTCGAACCCAACGCCTCATGTAACTTCATCAGGGCCACCAACTAACACTCCAACAACCACAAGGCCCAATGAACACAACCATGGGAGGCATCAGCCCAATCCTTGCATACCATCTAACGGTCCTAAACATCATAGTGGGTCAACTCGTTATCCGGGAACTACATCGTATGAAGTGCCCCACTGTGTTTATTATAAAGTGTGTGAAATCCAAGGTGATAAGTATGGACCAGCTTCAATATTTCCAATATGCAAGGATCCTCATTTTCCATTTATTAATCCTTGCCATACTCAACCGTTTAGTTATGGGGGATATCCCCCATTTCAATAACAAGCAGGATTAATAAATATTTTTAATTTTCTTTAATTTTTCAACTTTTTGTTTTTCAGTTTTTCATTTTTCAACTTTTTGTTTTATCTTTTTGTGTGTTTGTATTTTCATGTTTTTGTAAGTAATCTCATCTACGAATAAAACACTCATGTGGATCGTTGGTTGAGGTGTGTTTTATGTTATTAAGTCATGAGTGATCAATTATTTAAAATAGTGAGCCCACTACATCCACTCATCCACTCTATAAATAAAGAGGTTCTGTTCAAGGGTACAGTGATATTCTTGAAATTTTTAAACTTAAAATTACTTTTGTATTATTGTATCCAGAATGAAGAAGGATGGACCAAGAGGGAATGATTAGGGTGTGACATCAAGGGGACTTGTGGATTCTCTTTGGTGACGTCTATGGGAGTTATCATGCAATATGGTTGTACTAAGATCCTTGTAGATCTAATGAAAAATGAGAGTAAGAGTAATCAAAAGGGCACTCAAAATTCAAAAGCTATTCTAGGGGGTCCCACTGGAAAGACATGCACCCATGCCTGATGGTTGGTGGCTTCTCTGGATTCAGTAAAGTGAAAAAAGAAAGAAAAAAAGAAAAAAGGAAGTGCCATAAAACAAAAAAGAAAACACTCCTCCCTTGTACTAAACGCCAAGTGATCGTACGCCTTGTTGTCATGGTACTCTCATAGTTGTTCACCATGGGATGAAGCAATGCGATGTCACTGATTAGAAGGATGGACTTGGTCCTGATCTTGGAATGATGGGTTAATGACACCTTAATCATGCTTTACACGCAGGATTCATTGTGCTCTGGATCAGTCACCTCATGTCCCAATCTCTACGATCCCTTTCTACACTTCGACCCATCTCATTGTTTGTGTAATTGTAGCTCGTGTCCCATGTAACATAGAATTTTCATCTCATTTCGGTGATATTTACATGTGTGTGTTTTGTGGAGTTAGTGCAGATTACATTTAACCCTTCTAGTGCCCACGGACACTTTAAGTGTGATTACACAAGGGCATAATAGGTTGAAACCTGCTTTGGGGAGGACCCACCTGTGTAATTTTGTTGTAATATTCATTAATTCTCCAGCTAGAACACACAATTTCTCACCCTCAGCTTAATTTTCATAAGTTTCTTTCCCATTTATTAACCCTCAAAACTTTAACGTTCCAATGTACCATTACATTCCCTTTTCTTCATAACCGCCAAAGTTTTTAATTGTTAAATTCACATCCTTATCATTCAAAGTGCCTCTCAAATTCATGTAATTACCCTTGAATATATTAATCCTTGTCAATGTCCTCACTTTACACATTAATTTCAAGAAAAATCATTAAAAATTTGGTCTTTTTCAGGTGTCTCACCTTAGTTGGGACGAGATATCGCGTACGCGATGTACCGTATGCAATATCGCGTCCTATTTTCCTATAAATAGGAACCCCTGTCGCAACACTTAGCATCATTTGGCCATTTACACGGGGGAAGTTTTTGAATTTTTTCTCTGCGACTTGTGATTGTGTGACCCTTTCTTTTTCACCTATATCTCGCACGTTGGTACTTCGATTTTTATTCCGTTTGAACCTGCTTGAACCCGGAGTGTTCAGTTTAGTCGTGGGGGAGAGACACTTGCCGAAAAGTGCCTAACTTTTTTTGAAATTTGTCATTGCCCAAAGGACAAAAATTAGGGTAATTAATACTAACACTTAGAAAAATTGTGCCAACAATCATATGACCTTAAGTATACCGGGAGATTAAAATGAACATCCGCCTAAGTTGTAGGACCCATTATCATAATTTTCGGGCACGATCACACAATAACATAAGATCTTCAATTAAAGGCATGTAGTAAGGTATAACTTGAATTTGAAAACAACCTTACTAACGTTAGCCCGTGTGATTGCAGATGGCCCCGAAACGTTCACAGCAGAAGAGTCCTATCCAAGGTGGAGCGAAACAACCTAGGAGAGGAAGAAGGCAAGACCCTGCCAAACAACATAACGAATAGGAGGTGCACTCATTCAGTATCCATCAAGAAGGACCTCCTACTAGACGATTCGGGCAGGTAGAAGGAGGAGCTACTGTGCCTGAACCAGGACAACAACTTACGTTGCCCCCGGAATGTGTTCAGGCTATTCACACGAAGTCCATAATTGCTTCGATGATTGTGGAACTCAACTTCGAATCTTTCATAGAGTTCGCTCCTGAGGCTATTAGGGATCACCTCAAAGGGTCTCCCTTATGGCCTATCCTCTCTAAAAAATGTTCCTGGTACTTAGGAGAAACGTACCTATTCTGGCACAATAAGGAGCAAGGCACCACAGTCAACATCGGTGGTGTGACAGTGGATTTTTCTGCACAGGCAATTTCGGAGGTGTTAAACCTTCCAAATTCAGGTCCCCATGTTGCTCAGTTATGCACCCGATCTGACCCTGATGTGTGAAAGGATTGGCTAGAGAAGGCTTATGGCAGAGATAAAGCTTTTGGAGAGTTGACAATGGAAGAGAGAGTTTATTTCAAAATCGGAACCTATCACCTCTTCCCCACAAAAGGTTTGAAAAGAATATCAATGTACGCGGCAAGAGGATGTGCAGTGTTGATGGGAAAGGTTAACGCTAACCTTCCCCATCTATATTTGACGAAGATCCTAAGGCGATTCGAGGAATGGAAGATAGGGAAAATGGCACTCCCTTTTCCTTGCCTTATCAGAAAACTGTGCCGTCGGGCGGGTATTCGGGGATACACAAATGACGTCCTTCGAAAAGCCCAAAATGCTTCTTATGCTGAATTATTAAAGGCGCCAACTCGAAGAAAGAGCACTGGTGAAGAGCTGGGACAAGATGAAGAATAGATGACTGGATCCCCTGCAACTCAACTTGCAGGACCTAGTCAACCTCCAGCCACAGGTCCCAGCCAACAACAAGAAGCAGGACTCAGCACAGGCCAGGATCAGCCGCCGCCACAAGACTACAGACCGTCGATGAGCCATCTGAGGGCTATCGTCGAGACAGTTAGTTGGGAAAGTCGTGATGACGCTAATCTCTTCCATGTCATCAATGATGCCAACCAGCCTACGATTTCAGTAGATAGCACACGGGGTGAGTTGTCAATGCAAATAGGAGGAGGGGAAATCAGATGGTCACAACAGATCTCTGGACATGCGGCATTATTTCAAGTGCAGTTAGAGATTGGTGAAGGGGCCACTGTAGTGGTCATGCAACACTAGGATGCCGCAGGAGCTGTCAAAGTGGTCGCTAACCACATCAAAGAGTTTTTCAACGTACCTGTTGTGCCACCGACAAATCTTTCAGGAGGACAAGATGCTCAAACTATTTCCGAAACCTCAATGACTCCTGCCGAACATGAGGACGTATTGGACAGATTGCTTCAAACAGGACAAGTTTTAACGTCTCTGTTTGACATCCCCCAGGATGTAACGGCAATTCAGTCAGACCTCATTTCCACAAAGGGGAAGCTGGTCCTATCCGAAGTAAGGGCAGAGCATGCTGAAGCTGAAGTGCAGAAACTCCAAGAGCAGCTCATAGCCTTGCAAGCAGCACAACGGGATCCTTTGCGATTGGTTTCCGCAAACCAGCTAGAAAATTTTAGAACCGAGCAACTAACAAGATTAATTGCAGAAAATAAGAAGGTGGCAGAAGAAAAGGAGACGGCCACTTGGGATGCCTCCGCAAGAAAGGCGCAAATTCATGTGCATCTTAAGGCACTCAAGGCCTTGCAGGAAGAGAATAAGCAGTTGGTTGCAGAAAATCTTCGATTGACTTCTGTGGAGAAACAAAAGAATGTTCTCAATGAACACTTCCATCAGTTGCGAGAACAATTCATTCGGGTCAACCGAGATGTAAGCCGTTTAGCCAGAGAAAATTGAACCCTCTCAATGGAGGAGGTACATGCTATTCGACAGAAATCAGCCATCAAAATTAGCGCGTGGCAGAATGAGGCTAAATGACATGAGAAGCTGAAGGAGCATTTCCGTGATCAGGTGGGGATGTACAAAAAAATCCTGGAGAAGGAGATCCATATGGCCAAAGCTCAAATCAACAACATTAGTGCCTAGCACACTGATTGGGGGGCCATATTGGACACTTATGCCTACATCCACCAAGCGGAAATTAAGAAATGGGATTTGTAGATCCAGGACTTAACAGAATACATGGAGTTGCAAACCTTCGATATGCCAACCTAGCCATGTTAACAGCAGGACGCCTGAGGTCAGAGCTTGAGTAGCAGGTAGCTTCCACCCATATCAAATATGAAGCAGAATTTGCAGAACGAAAGAAGTTGGCTGAAAAATTGGATGTCGCAAATTCTGAACTCCCGGTGGTAAAAGAAAGCTACCAAGGACAGAAATATGTGGCAACCAACTTGGCTTGATTGCTAACAAATCTTCATGAATACAAAGACAAAGTCAGAGCCTATGAAGAGGAACGACGGGTGTTCGTGGCATGGTTCGTCAAAGCTAATCAGATGTTTCCGCAACTACCCTATCCGTGGGAAGTGCCAACTCCATCAAACATCGGAGCATCAGCATGGACGACACAAGATCCTCGGACCAAAGAGGAGAAGTCCAGGCTATTCTTCAGCATCATCAACCTTCAAAGCTCGGAGCACGTGACAAAGGGAAAGCTCCCATGGAGGAGCCACCGCCACCAGGAACTACATGAGTTCCACATTTTTGTAGTTGTAGTATTTTTTCTCAGTGTTGTGTCTTTCCACACTGCGGCATTGTCCATTTCTATTTCCAGTTAATAATCCCATACCTATTCACTGTGTAATCACTGAAGCTTGTTCTCCTTGTAACTCGAGGACGAGTTTTTATTCAGTTGTGGGGGTATGATGAGATGCGGTTCGCACAGGCTGCTATGCGATATCGCAGCCGATGCAATATCGCATCTTCCCCTACAATATCACAGTCTACTACCATGTCTATGAATAAGAGGTGGCTCTCCCTTGTTCAGGATCCCAGTTCTACAGTAGCGAAGCTCTGGTAGTTTGATCCCTTCAGAGTTAGATTTTTTCCCATGTTTGCCCGCAGTGTGGTGAATGTAATTATACGGTGTCTTTATTCGAGTGTGCTGTACTTGGACACGCACATGACTGGCAATAAAGATTGAGATTACTTCATCATTGCAACATTCACTTAGTTTATTTATTTGTTATTTATTTAATGTTATTTATTGCTTTCGTAGCGCGGTGTGAGTACGACTTGGCTACGAGCACCCCCGGGTGTGTATGGCCAGTCAAGGAATCGGTTACTCNTAGGATCTATGCTTGGTAGTCCTAGTGGTAGTCGTGCATGAAGTCCAAGATGTGTACGGTTGATCAAGGAATCGATTGCTCATCGCACTTAGGCTAGATTAGATTTTCTTACCCTTTCCCTCTTAGCTTAGCTTAGTTAATATTATTTTCCACTACCTTCAGGAGTAGCGTAGATTAGGACACATCATACACCTCATCTAGACTAAACCATACGTGACATATGCAAAACTAGTCTAGGTGGGAAGACAGCGAACTGCGACCTAAGGCTAACTATCTAGGTGCTACAACTAGTCCATCTTCGGAGTTCGACCGGATCGCGTGTACACGCTCGTATTCGTATGGTTGAGTGTAGGGGTACCTCGCCACTCATCATCACCTCATCGATAGTTTCCTCTTTTTCCTTATCATAGATGTGGATCCTTTTCTTTTGAAGAGTTGGATCCTAATAATTTTCCTCTACATTCTCCCCTTTACATAGCTTCCCTTCTTCTTTTTCCACCAACTTAGTTAGCCTTTTTATTTGATGAACTTTTAGTTTGTATAACTAACCTTGGGCATAAATCCTAAGGGTCTCCCTCATTTCATTATGAAGTCCATCTATGATGTGGAAAAGTTGGTCTTTTTGAGAGAAATCATGGCTGGGACATTTATGTAGTAGTGAGTAGTATCTATCCAAGGCCACATCCAAGGGTTCATGATTTTTTTGCTTCCACCCTTGGATTTGTTTTCTTCGGTTGAAAAATCTCACGTAGGTTTGGTATTTTTCATTGAAAAGTTCTAGCATTGTGAACCACTAGTGGATGGAGCTTGGTTCCAATGATCTATACCAACTTTTAGCTTCGTCTACTAGTGTCCTAGGAAAGAGCTTAAGCTTTTGTGACTTATTTTTGATATTTTACAAGGCACAAGCATCATGGAAGGCTTGTAAGTGATGTTGTGGATCAGAATTATAGCCTTCCCTAAATTTAGGAATGTTGTTCATGTCAAGCCATTTGATGCAACTATCCCTTTGATGCCTTTGGGGTATTTGAACTACTTCCCTAATCTATGTCAGATCTCTAATAGTTAATAAGGGTTCATCTGTACTAGACATGTCATGTTGAGAACCTATATTTCTATTCATCTGATTATGATGATCTTGTCTATGCTCATTTTGATATCTTTGATTTTCCCTTTGGGCTTGATTTCTATCTTTATCTTGACCATGTAGTGGAGCTTTATCTCTATACCTATGTTCATCTTTGTTAGTACTCAATGTTGAAGAGGAAGAGGAAGATGAGGAACATGGAGAACTACCATGGCTCCTATAGTTCTCTTCATGGTCCCTTGATTTATCTTGTCTAGGTTTAGAGAAGGTCTTAGGCCTTGAGGCCCTTCTTGATCTAGGACTTACTCCATATCCTTTGGGATTTTTTGCATTAGTTGAACATAGTCTTTGAGTGTAGTAAGGGTCTAAATGAGCATAGGAAACTCCTACTTGAGGTTGTTCACTCCAATTTTCTTCAGTATAGATCCTATCATTTCTCCTATGAGTGCTTTCATCATGTGATGCAATCTAGGTCCTATGTGAAGAAGACATGATTTTACCTGATAACATGTGTGACTTAAAATATTAATATTTTCTAAAAAATAGATTGCTAATACCTTTACAATGATCATGTATAATATAAATAATCTAGATAACTAGCACAATCCCTAGGAACGAATCCAATGATGAGTGATGAGGTACCCCTTACGTCCAACCATATGAATCATAAACATTCATGCATGATCTAGTTGAATTTCATGGATGGGACTAGTTATGGCATTTAGATTGTTATGCCTTGATTGTAGTTCATTGTCTTCCTACTTGGACTAGTGGTTGCTTTGTCACGTATGGTTTAGTCCAAAGTGAGGCATATGATTCTTGATGTTGTTTTGACCTTATGCTACTCCTAATGATAATAATGAAATCAATTATTTAAACTAATTAATAATAGAAAGTAAAGTCTAAACTAGCTTATGTGTGATGAGTGTCCATTCCCAACTTGGCATACACATCCTAAACCCATGTATCGACTACTGGGATTACCAAGTGCTATGCTACTAGGCAAACCAAGTAATAACACTGCTAGGATTACTAAGCAAATACATGTTTATGCTTGAAATTGGTCACGCTCATTCTGCCAATGCATTAATATGCATGGAAATGTAAATATTAACTAAGTACATAAAAAGTAAATTACATAGAAAGTGAATCTAATCTACATCAAAGTGCTACAATAAATAAGAATCAATCTTGATCTTATTGTTGTTCATGAAATGTGTCCAGGTACATTGCCACTTGAATAAGACATCATACAACTGACTCAAATCCATAGTGTGGGCACTCACCAACTATTTTTTGAGACTACAAAATAAAATTGCAAGAGTTTGACTACTTTATTAACAAAGACTTATTTATATCATGTGCCCAAGCATTATATTTATAGGCTAGCACAAAACTCGCAATATTGGATATCTAACATCACTTCATAGCCCCTGATATCGAGTATCAGATATCAGGGCTATGATATCAGATATTTAATATCAAAGCTAGACAGAATACACTTCATCAACAAGAAACCTTATAAAAACTTGAACTCAAATATCCTTTCCCCTTGGTATATTCTTTGATTTGAATTTTTGATATATTGTTTGATATGTCTTGTATTTAGTACTTTTTTGGTAGATGAGTATGCTTGTGTTATGGTTTGGTTAAGTTATGTATCTTATAACTACCTTAGTGGGTGTGTTTGGTATTTTAATCTATTTTATTTTATTTTAGATTATTTTTTATTTTTTAAAATTAAACATATGTGCACTAACACCTTTGTTAAAGTTTTGAGTAAGTAGGTATTAGGTACTAGATAGGTTATTAGCATGAGATACTACATTAGATTTATGGTAGATTTCGTTACTATGTGTTTCATTTGCTTTGTGATTATTTTAAAAAATTAATTAATTAATTAATTATATTTTAATTTA
>MNCI01008406.1:180949-192563 GCA_015680685.1 Gnetum montanum | reverse complement strand
TTGAACTTAAAATAGCAAAAGGATTTGAGTTAGCAATAGAAAGCTATGACAACATATTAGTAACTGAAAAAATATGAGAAATTGGTGGCACATAATTTACATCACCATTAACTTAATATTAGTTTTGTGTTGATAACTATTAGTTATAGTTTTCTTCTCAACATTAGTAGTAGTCTTTCATTTAGCATTAATTTTTTCAAATAAGGATAGATTTGCCTCATGAGCTATTTATCTAGATTGGTCAGTACTTCTTGTAGTACAAGTAAAAACATTCATAAAAATTTTTATATTCTATGATTTCTTTATTGCCATTTGATCATTCTTATCATTGACATTAACTTAATTATTCATATCTTCAACTTCACATTATTTTTTTTCTTTTATTAATTTAAACACATCTTTTCTTTTCCTCTATATCTTTTTCTCAAGTAATAAAGGATAAACATTAAACAAATATCTTTCATGACGATAAAAATTACAAGAATTAGGAAAATTATAATATGTAATTGGTTGAATGTAAGTCTTTCTATTTGTTTGCAAAAGTAATTCATTTTTATGGATATGAAGGTTGATTGTAACAAAAAAATAAAATAAAAAACGTTTGTGAAAACTAGATGATGTGAAAATAGATTCTATATGCTTGATAGTGCTAAGAAGACTAATAACTTCTTACTCATATTTTTGAGAAATTAATGACAATTTCAATAGCTCAATAAAACATGGAACTTTAGAATATTCCTTAGATGCAGTATCAATATTTGACGTCCACTTATGAATGATCAACATTACATGTTTATATATAAAAGACTCAAAATCTAGGACATATTGCACCATCAAAGCATTTCCTAGCTTAATAAGAAAAAAAAAAGAATAATACTTGGCATAAGTAACTTAGATGTCATGTTTTTAAATCTCATTATTTAGTTGCTAAGAAAAACTCTAATTATAAGGAAGGTAATTAAAAAATTTAAATGAACACATATTGTGACGTAATATTAGCTACTAATGACCTATATACATCATTAGAAAGAACAAAATTAGGTCTCTTAAATGCATCAACATCACTAGAAGAAAGTGTTTCAAATTTTTGCTCACCATCTTGTAAATCTGCATTATGAGAATCAACAAAATCTTTTGCATTGATAAAAGATGTAGAAATTTTGGCATTTGTTAAAGATGTTGAGAGTAATTTAGAATTCTCCGTAGGGGAATTTTGGAGATACCAAATCTATGAGAGTATTAATAGCTAGCAATCCTTTCATTAGAAATGATTTATTTGTTTCATTGACATTTGGGAGATAGAGCCATTGAAGAAGACCCTACCAAATAGGAGAGTAACCTCATTCAATCTTGCATTATCATATAGGATCTTTGTAAGTTCTTTTCTTTCAAATCTCATTCTAGGGTTCACTTACATACAATTGTTGATCTTTAACTTTGCTTAGGGTTTGGAGCCTTTTTGGGAGACTTTAACCATGTAAGGGTTTTTATCTACAATATTATCAATAAGGTAGGAAACTTTATCAAAATGCTCATCTTTTAGGTTTTTGGAATATTTTGTTATGTGCAAATTCAATTTGGTTTGTTTGATAACCATTTGACAATTTTTTTAGGGCTTTTCTCTACAAGATTTGATATATTAATCTATATTTTTGTAATTTGAAATTATAATATTGATTTTATTTTAGTTTGGACATTGCATCTCAGAGTTTTCCTTGTTTGGATTTGTTTTGATTTATTTTTACCTTTGATGAATTTTTGGAATGTATAACTATGATTTTCTATTGTTTGTCATATTTTTGAGGCTCAAGATAATGCCGAATGATGACAACATAAAAGATAGAGTTGCTCAGAACACTTTCACATATCAAAGGGTACCTTTTTCAGCACATTCCTATTTTTCATAACCATGTCACAAGGTCATAATAGAGTTTTACAATGTCATTTAATAGCCCTTAAAAAATGCAATAACTTTGGTAAAGCAATCCTATCGTAAGTGAGTCCTAAAAAGTATTAAAATGGTGAAAAACATAGCTTCTAGGGTTTTTTTTGATATGACCGAAAGTTGGAAACATCAACTGACTACCTTTTTAGAATTTGTAATTGCTTAGAACATCTCTTTGATCCTTAAAATTTGATAAATTTAATATTTTATTTGGAAACTTGGAATACAATATTAGCAATTATTTGGATCCTTATTTAGCTAAGCAAATCATCAATTGACATGGAATGATATTTTGGTTTCAATTACATTTTTTCCACCACTCTAGTATTGAATTTCTTTAATATTTGTTACTAATGTTTAGTTATTGTTTGAATCATCTTTTGATGAGATTTAGTTTTGGTTTTTGGATCTAGCATAAAGGGAATTTGGTTTAAAAGAAAATTGAAACCTTCACTATTTATAGTAGTGAAGTCTATGTTCCATTGGCCTTTAAATAATGCAATATGGAGGGGGAAGATAATACAATGCTTTGGTCTTTTCAGCCTACTGGACAATAAAAATTAAGGTGGCATTTCAGATGACCTTAGTTTTAGACTTAAGAAATAATAAATAAGTCTAGCTAGCATAATTTGGTTTTGGATTTGGAATTTGGTAGTCTTATTGTGCACAATGAGTGCACATCCCAATTTTAAAACATTAAACTAAGTGAGGGTGCTAGCTTCCATAAAATTTGGGGTTTTGGATGGTGGTGAAATCCTTTTTATTTTATTTAATAATATTTGGCTATTTGATGATTGACTATTTTTAATATTTATATGTTTTGGATGTTTGGTACTAACTCTTTATATGAAGCTAACCTTATGCATGATTGTCTAACTACCCAATGATTGATTTCAAAATCCTTAAGAAGGAAGTACTTATAGTTTATTTTTCTTACTTATTCTTTGTACTATATTTCCCTCTTGTTTTTGCCTCCTCGGTAATTCAAATAGTTGTGAGGATGAGATAACTGTAGAAGTTGATGCTTAGATTAGATTTTATGCATTTTTCAATATTTGTTTTAAGTTGGTAGTTTGATGTATTTTTCTAATGTATAATGTTAAGATGGTATTTTTGTACCATGTAATACCCTTTGGTTGACATTGTGGACTTTGTACTTGCATGTTTTTGGTGTAGGCCTAACTTTGTTTTGGTTATTTATTTGAGTAGTTTTGGTATTTAATTCTAGATTTACTTAATATTTTTATTACGTTAGAGCCCAATGCTTTGATGCTATTTGATTATATTTATCATGTAATTTATTTTGCTATTATTATATGTATGATTATTGTAATTTTTGAATTGGCCATTAGGACATTAAACTATACTTGCTTAGTGTATAGGGTAGGCTTCACACATAAGAGATTACAAGGGACTACTCACATTGCACTTTCATTTTTCTATCTATGATTTATAGGAATACATATATCTTTGCCAATTATATTTTTTTGGCATCCATTGCCATTTAATAAGTTACGTTTTAGTTTTTTAAGTAATCCTATTTTAGAATAAGCCTACTTAGTGAAAATTTGGTATCAAAACCAAAGGTTGGATAAGTATTCTTAGAATTGTGGTGTTGGGATGCCACAAAAAAGGGCAAATGAGACCTTGAATAGGAAAAACCTTGGATAGCCTAATGGAGAAGTATCATAAAATGACTTGATGTGAGAGATGTTCACTTATTTAAAAATTGAGAATTAGTTAAGTATGGAAAATGATGAGCAAAACAATGACAATTCAACCAATGGTGGTAGAAGATGCATTGGGTAAACACTTATGGAATAATTCATACAACTAAACCCATTAACTTTTGAAGGAGGAGAGTGTCTTATAGAAACTTTGGTTTGGTTACAAGAAGTAGAAGATATTGATCTATCTTATGTTTTGATATATAATTTTTTAAAAATAATTATCATTGCAGTGATGATTTATTTGTTGATTAAAATAGCAATAGATTCTCACACTTTAGAACAAGAAAATATTATTTTTTTGATGATGTAATTTTCAAGTGAGGTTGCTAATTTCATTGTTCCTCAATAATGTGATATTTGCAATGAAAGTTTTTTTAAGTATTTCTATGAAACCTATACACAGGCTTGGCCTAATGTGTTCAAGGTGTCTAGAAAAAAAAGAAATGAGGATCTTGAATTAGGATGGTGAAGAGATTAAACACTTTTTTGTTGATAATAATATGGATCTAGAACCCCAACCATTAATCTTAGCAGGACTATCAGAAGTTGAAATGCTTATAGCAAGAATTAACCCCATTTTACAAGTTACATATGCTATAAGAGGTCAAGTACAATATAAAGGACATACCACTAGCTTTATGCAAGATGTATGTGAAATTGCAACTAGGCTACCTCTAAGGATTTATGAGATTCCAATGCTGATACTAAGAATAATTGATCAAACTTAAATAGCCTATACCTTTTGATGAGAGCAGTTGCTCTAGCAGTTATTCTAATTATTAGAGTAGTCACTCTAGTGGTTTATTCTAATTATTAGAGTAGTTGCTCCCAAGCCTATAAATACAGTGCCCAGGTGCACAATTGGAAAGGAAGTCTTTTAGCAGTTAAGTAGTGAAACTCTTGTAGTCTATTTAAAAGTTAGAGTATTTTCCAAATGCCCATAGTAGGAGGTCTAAGTGTGGATAGATCTTTATTTAAGCATTGTGTACCTAAGCACACCTTGTGTACGACAATAAAGACGAGCTCTTCAATTCATACTTGCAGCACTTGAGATTTGTTTTCTCATGCATTTCTTTTATTTTATTTTCTTATGCATTTATTTTATTTTATTTTATGAACTTTACATTTATGGTATTAGTGTAGCAATTCATTTTTATCAATTAAGAAAATCATTAAATTACACTTAGTACGATCACTTCGAGCATGCATGTAACACTTGGTGACCCAGTAACAATTAGCATTTGGTAAGCCCAGTAGTGTTGCACTAGTTCAAGATGTGTACGACAAGTGAGAATGGATGCTGGTGTTAGGATTAGTTAGAACTTAGTCAATGAGTAGTTAAGATAAATTAGTCACTTAGTTATCTCTCTTCTCCCTTATTAGCACAGGACATAAAAACATAAAAGATATAAAAATCATATGCCTCAAGCTTACTTAACCATACAATCATGACATACAGGTAAGCTTGGGAAGATAGCGATCAACCAACTCGTTCTTGTTCCAGAAGGGTGCATAAGCACTTAGTCCTTGGAATTTGACCGGATTGTATGTGAAACGCTCGTATTCATATGGTTGAGCATAGGGTTACCTCGTTGCTCATCATTGGCATCATTGTCAGGGACTTAGTTGTTTGTGCCCTAATTAAAACATAGGAAATCATTCACATCGTTGGAATGAACCCTTAGGGTTGGTTGAGAAAATAATAAACAAGAATAGATTACACACTGAATAGACAAGTATGTCTCCTTCTTCGTACAAAAGCACCTCACTGCCTAGGTTTGAAATAGGAAATAGTAGGTGGTCTAATACACATGACGTTGATCTGCTAGTCCCTCAACAAGTTCGAGTGGTATATATTCATCCCGATGAGTATATACTAGAATTCACCTTTATCCTCCATCAAGATGAAAAAATATGTTGATGAGACTTAGAAAGTAACATAGTGTTACCTCCTGATCATTTAGTCCTAAGCATGCTTCTTTGTGCTCTCACACAAATTGGCATGCCGCACTTATACGCAAAATACATTGTGCAAGACCATGACTCAAGAGAATACTATCCCACAGAGGTACAACTTCAAAGGGACTTGCAATAGGAAACACATCATAAGTCTTTGAAGGGTAAGTGATCCCAGGATGTCCCACATGTCTGAAGTAAAAATGAGGATGGTGAACCTGCCTCAGGCAGTCGCCCACGCAATGATGTTCCTCCCCTTGACTTTGGCCAAGGGGTTTTGTATCAAAACCTTCATTTCACTATTCATAACCCAAGTTTTGATACCCATGAGCACAAAGGACCTGAAAAAGGGACATGAACTCATGATAAAGGTGGACATTCTAATCGCAATCACGATTAGGGCCAAGACTGTAAAAGAAAAGGTAGCAGATACTATCATGGTGACAGTTCTCCTTCTTCTTCACCTTCATCATCTCCTTCACCCTCTCCTTCAATATCTAAATACGATCATAAAGAAAAGACCATGGGGATAAAGCTAGGCAAAGTGGAAGTCATAGATAAAACAACCAAGAAAGGGGACAAGGGCACTCTAGAGAGTCATGACATAGAAGAAGGAAGAGTAGGGAACAACATAGGCATCATAGACGCCATGGACAAGATGATCACGATAAACCCCTCCTCGCTACTTGAAGTATGTTGAAAATAATTAAGGTTGTTAAAATTTTAACAAGGCATTAGAAAGATAGTAGGATCAAGAGATTAGATATGAACAACATCCCATGATTTGAAGGGGGATACAACGCTAATCCCCATAATCATTTACAAGCATTCCATGATGCGTGTGCCTTACAGAACATAGAGAATGAATGTCAAAAACTTAAGTTGTTCCCACAGATATTAGTTAAAGAAGCAGAAAGCTGATATTGGTCTTTAGAATTAGAATCCATTCGTAGGTGAAGTACCATGTTAGAACTATTTAATGACAAGTACCAAACGTACTCCTGAGTGTCTAACTTGTGAAAGCAAATCCAAGGCTAGAAACAAGGAGGACATGAACCCTTGGATGTTGCCATGGGCCAATACTATGCATTGTTACATCATTGTCCTGGCCATGATTATTCGCAAAGGGATCAATTGCACCATCTCATGGATAGGCTTAGGCATGAAACGAGAAGAACCCTTGGGACTTATGCCCAAGGAAGACTATTTGAGCTTAGGTCCCATCAAATTCAAAGGCTATTGGACCAAATTGCTAAGGAAGAAGGGTGAGCTATGGAAGAGAGAAACTGTGAAAGAGTATAACTAGGATCCTTTCCTTTGGAAGAGGGGAGTAAGATTTTGTGATGATGAAGAAGAGTCACCACTCAAAGAGATGGTGAATAGGAAAACTTTGCCTATCCAAAAGATGACATCAGAAGTTTTAGCAAAGGTAGACCAAATGTGGGATTCTCTAGACAATAGATTTCAAACTATTCTTAAAATAGTAGAGGAGTCTAGAGTACAAGGTAGTAAGAAAAGAAAAAAGAAAGAGGCTAAACATGCATATAGCAAGGGCAAGGGCAAAGTTGCCATCATTGAAGAGGTTGTGGATTCAAAAATAGATAATGATAGTGGATGTGAGATATGTCAATATTGCCATCCTATAGGATGTTGCCCTATAATCTCACATCTCTAGGAGTCTGGGGTGTATGCACTTAACCCACGATTAAACAAAAGGAAAACACCCCGAAGGTTACCTTATCCTCAAGGTAACCTAAGGCAGTTCCACCAACCCTTAACATATTATCCCAGTGGAACTCCACCACAATCGATTGAGAATATCAATAGTGGCAGCATCCACAATCATGGGGAGTTCCACCACCAAGGCAACAATATCCTTACTAGCATCCTAACCCATATGGATATTACGTGTAGCAGCCAATCTCCCCACGTGACTGTACTGGTCATGTCACTACTCAACCTCACTACCAAGTCCATGAGTATTATGGGACTCCCTCTTCTAGAGGTGATATTCACCAAGCATATCATCCTTCTCATTTGGCTGCATCTCTTCCACCAATAGCTCCACTACCATAGGCTCCTGCGATGCAAGGTGAAATCCCTACCCAGCCACAGCAACGTAATGCCACAAGGGTTGTTAACTCTCAACCTACTATTGGTTCCAACAACCACATGAAGAAAAGACCTTTTTTTAGAAACAATAGTAAAACCAAGTTCTTGTAATCACAAGTAGCTGATTCCTTAGATGCCTTAGTATCAATCAAAACTATGGAGCCCCCTTCAACGCAATCACCACACTCAATGCATATGGTCATGCTGACACATGCCATCACCGATTGGATCAAAGCTAGCCATCTTCCTAGGAAATTCTCTGATTTTGAAAGTCCTCTAATATACTTACACATCACTAGAAATGCACTGTGCAAGGCATTTTTGGATTTAGATTGTGGTGTTAACTTGATTTCTCAAGAAATGTACAAGGCTTGGGACCTGCCTCCATTGAAAATGAGCAACATCCATTTAGAGTTGGTTGACCAATCCATCACTATTCCATTGGAACTAATGGAAGACATTGTTACCACTATTTGTGGATGGTCGTACCCAACTGACTTCCTAGTGATTCAGGTGAACAATGGTAAGGGAGACTTCCCAATCATAATGGGAAGAGCATGGCTAAGCACCATCGACACATGCCTAGGAATCCATGATCTTTCTCTAGAAATATTAAAGGAAAATACATTTGGAAAGATTGAGAATAGGAAAGTTTTGTGCATCGCATATAATGACACAGGGTGTAATTGCGTGCAGAGGTCATGGTTTGTGCAAATTTTAGCATTCCCTACATGTAATTAGTATGCACAAGTGATTAACATACAAAGATGTGTGTATGTAATAGCCACACGATAGGAAGACACCTAGTGGCTAATAGCTAATCAAGAAAGCAGTTTACTCATATGCAAGGAACCAACTGAAGGTTTGACTTGTGCTTACATCGATAGCATAGACACATTATAGCAAGTCCATCGTCAACTTCCAAGTCTTAACCTTGAAAATATCAACTAAGGGAAGTTGGAAATCCTTGAGAAATTTAAGCAGGAGCCCCTCAAGCTGAAACCATTGCCCACCGGTATGAAATACACGTTCCTTAAAAATAGAAAATCAGTAATTATCAATGCTAAGCTTGCTCCTCAACAAAAACAAGAACTATTGAAAGTAATAAATAAATGATGGGAAGCATTCACTTGGTCATATCCCGAATTAACTGGAATAGATCCTAGGATATGCCAACATAGAATTTACACTAATCCCTCCATGAAGCCTCAAAGATAACTACAAAGGTGATTGAACCATAAGCTAAAGCAAGTAGTTAAGGAAGAAATCAAACAGCTTCTCAAGGCTAGGTTCATATACCCCATTGCTAATAGTGAATGGCTTAGCCCCTTATTTATTGTGCCTAAAATGGAGGCAAATGGAGGATGTGCATAGATTTCAAGCTACTAAATATGAAAACATTCAAACATCACTTTCCATTACCATTTGTCAACCAAGTCTTAGACATCATCACAAGGCATTACTATTACAGTTTTCTGGATGGATATAGCAGATATAACCAAATACAAATAGCCCCAGAATACCAAGCCAAGACTACGTTCACCAGTCCTTGGGGAATGTTTGCATACAAACAGATATCGTTTAACTTGTGCAATTCCCCTGCAACATTTCAATGACTAGTTCTAAGCATATTCCAACAATAGATAGGGAATGGCATGGAGGTATTTATGGATAAATTTTCTACTTATGGAGTAAACTTTGATCAAGCCTTAGACCAATTAGAGCAAGTGTTAAAAAGATGTTTAGAAACCAATTTGAGGCTCAATTGGTAGAAAAGTCATTTGATGGTCCAAGAAGGTGTAGTACTAGGGCACAAAATCTCACACATAGGGATAGAGGTAGACCCTGAGAAAATCAAAATTATCCAAGGAATTACCTATCAACCAGAAACTATCAAAGATATTTGGTCATTCCTTGGACATACTGGCTACTATAGGAGATTTATTGAGAACTTTTCAAAGGTCTCCAAACCATTGGTAGAATTAACAAAATAGGATATACCTTTCGAGTGGACCAGGGAATGCGAATTAGCTTTCTAAACTTTGAAATAGAAGCTAGTAGAAACACCCATTCTACAAGCTCCTAACTGGTCCAAACCATTCCATATTATGACTAATGCATCCAATTATGCTTTAGGAGCTTTCTAACATAATTAGATGACCAGAAGCATCCTTATTACATCCACTATGCAAGTAGAAGTATCACTAGTGCACAACTTAACTACACTACCACAAAGAAAGAATTAATGGTTGTATGTTTGCACTAGAAAAGTTTAGACACTATGTATTGGAATATAAAGTATATATACATACAAATCATAGTGCAATCTGGTTCCTCATGAATAAGCCAATGGTAAGCCCTTGTATCATACAATGGCTTGTAATCTTACAAGAGTTCAATTTAATGATGATCGATCACACGAGCACTGAGAATGTAGTTGCTAATATTTTATCTCAGTTGCGATGGAACAACAAAGAGGATGAATATCCAATTTTTGATCATTTACTTGATGAATTCCTCTTTGCTGGCGTAGTGAATAATCAATCACCCATGGAGAAAAATTGGTATAGTATCATTCTTACCTATCTCCTCACCCAACAAACACCACAAGAGTTAAACCTTAAGAAGAAATAACAGTTTCTTCACCAAGCCAAGTACTTTATGGAGATCAATGGGAAACTTTACAAAGTGTGTCTTGATGGCTTGGTTTGATGATTTGTTCTCAATATAGATCAATTACGAGTTCTCCAAGATGCTCATGAGGTTCCTTATGGGGGTCATTATGCTAGGAGACGAACGACCATCAAGATCCTACTTGCAAGATATTATTGGCCTACATTATTTCAAGATACCCATCATTTCATCCAATCTTGTGAGCGTTGTCAATGTGATGGGGGAATGACTGCTAGAATGGAGGGTCCACAACAATGAATTCAACCATTAGAACTCTTCAACATTTGCGAATTGATTTTATGTGGCTAATTACACCAATTTCCAATGGAAAAGCTTATATTATTGTTGCTGTTGATTACCTAACAAAATGGGCTAAAGTAGCTACTGTTAAATATTGTACATCATCTATAGTTGCATGATTTGTTCAACAACAAATCATAAATTGGTTGTGCATTTATTTTAGACAATGGTACATACTTCACAGGTGCAACTTTTTAGAAATTAATGCAACGCTTAGGGGTTGAGCATAAATTGACTACACCATACCATCCCCAAGCGAATGGTCAAGTAGAAGTCACTAATAGGGAGATTACAAAGATATCGACAAGAACCATTAGCAAGTTTAGATGAGACTGGAGCACTAAACTGAATGATGCTCTTTGGGCATACCACTCCACATGGAAACTCCCTACAGGCTACTCTCCCTATGAGTTAGTGTACAGTAAATTACCAACGCTTCCTATTCAAACTGAGCTCCGTACACTATCCATGGCATGTGACCTCAACCTTGACCTTGATTTAGCACAGAAACAATGGTTAGTAACCCTTAACTTACTAGAAGAAAACTGACTAGCTACCTTGTCATCTAACGAGTTGCACAAAGCATTCAATAAACAACGTCATGACCTAAGGATTAGGAAAGTTAAATATCAACCAGGAGATAAGGTTCTCTACTGGAATCCCACACATGTGCCATAATGTACTAAATTTCAAACATTGTGGGAAGGACCTTATATTATTTATGCAACTTTTCCTTCAGGGGCCATGATAATATACAAACCTGAGAGCCCAAACAAGAAACTGTTGATCAACGTACAATAAACCAAACCTTTCCATGAGCCTAGGATAGCCAGTACACATGCTACCTCTGTTGATGGACAACCTTGCTCACTATTTCATATCTCCTCCTTCCAACTCA
>MNCI01008406.1:162452-180582 GCA_015680685.1 Gnetum montanum | reverse complement strand
AAAAAAAAAAAAGAGAGAGAGGGAGAGAGAAAAAGAGAAAAAGGTGAAAATTCAAAGAAAACCCCTTAGACATGATAAAGCAATATGGAATGTAAGCACTGGTTATGACATTGGAAAGACATGTTACCCATGCCTGAAGGTTCCCTCTAACTAAGGCTCTTTCTCACTTCCTGCTTCTCCATCTCACTCTCCTTGGGATGGTGGTCACTCTTTGTGGAAACATTATTGTTGCCTCAAGAGGATGGATTGGCCAAGTGTATTAATGTGAGGTCACTGAATGTGATTGATTTGAGTTTGGATTTGGGATGAGTTCTACTCAGTTATCTTAACCATGAAATACACAAGGGGCTTTACACAACCTTGTTCTTGGGATTCCATTCCATTCTCTCCTCTCCATCTTTCTTTCCATTTCCACCTCATTGTTGGTTTTAGCATTAGTCTATTCTAGGTTGATGCATTGTTTTTATTTGGTGAATTCTTGTGGGTAAGTTTTTAACTCTTGCTTCCAAATGACATTCCTAGAGCCTACAGACTCTTTGGTTGATGGGTTTGTCAAGGCATAAAGGGCATGAGCCTGCTTTGGGAAGGACCCATTGGCATTTCTTTTTGGTGCAATTATTAACTTCTTTCCCTTAAACATTTCCTGTAATCAATCATTTCTTATTTCATCCCCATCCATGACATCCATTTTATTGGTGTTGCCGTTGATATTTTTCATCTTTCTTGTTCCTCATGTTTTTCCATCTTATAGCTACCGGAGATTCACTCTTAGTCGTGGGGGCCCTGGCACAAATTTTTTAATTTTTTCCATTTTACTAATTGCCTAACTGCTACACCTTGGGTAGTTGCCAGTGATAAATCTTTGAACTAGTTTCTGCCATAACCACAACTCAGCCAATGTGCTTCATATTGAGGCAAGGTATCAACTACATTGTGGATTATCTATCCTTGCTTATTTTTGACTATGTTGTGTGTGCAGATGGTGATCATACAAACAATGGACTAGGCTTGGAGGAAGCACTCAGGATGGACCAGAATTGGAGCATTTATGAAAGGAGCAAGTTTGGTGGCATGGCTATGGATAAACAACAGAAGGCGCAATCTTAACATTGGTGGCAACATGCTCCATCTTCTCTCTCTTTCTCTCTATTTTTCTCTTCAAGCTATTAAATAAAGGCTTGGATGTCATTTATGTACGAGTGTTCACCACAATGGTTATGAACACTAATGTTGTAATATTATTATTGATCCATTCACTGGGCATGTTGAGTTTGTCATCCCATTCCACCGTCAATTGTCAATTAGTCAATAATCTCATACTTTCCCAATATTTTATAAGGAACTCGAGGATGAGTTTTCATTTAGTCGTGGGGGTATGATGAGAGTGGTTACTTTAGCAATTATTCTAATTATTAGAGTAGTTACTCTAGTGGTTTATTCTAATTATTAGAGTAGTTACTCTAGTGGTTTATTCTACTTATTAGAGCAGTTACTTTGGCTGTTTATTCTAATTATTAGAGTGGTTACTTTAGCGATTTATTCTAATTATTAGAGAAGTTACTCTAATTATTAGAGTAGTTGCTTCCAAGCCTATAAATACAGTGCCCAAGTGCACAATTGGAAAGGAAGTCTTTTAGCAGTCAAGTAGTGAAACTCTTGTTGTCTGTTTGAAAGTTAGAGTATTTTCCAAGTGCTCCCAGCAGGAGGTCAAAGTGTGGACGAATCTTTATTCAAGCATTATGTACCTAAGCACATCTTGTATAAGACAATAAAGACAAGCTTTTTAATTCATCCTTGCAGCACTTGAGATTTTTTTTATTATGCATTTATTTTATTTTATTTTCTTATGCATTTATTTTATTTTATTTTATGCACCTTACATTTATGTTATTAGTGTAGCAACTCATTTTGATCAATTAAAAAAATTGTTAAATTATACTCAGTATGATCACTTTGAGCATGCGTGTAACACTTGGTAACCCAGTAATGATTAGTGTTTGGTAATCCCAGTAGTGTTGCATTGGTTCAGGATGTGAAGGGAAGTGAGAACAGATGCTAGTGTTAGGATTAGTTAGAACTTAGTTAATGAGTAGATAAGATAAATTAGTCACTTAGTTATCTCTCTTCTCCCTTATTAGCATAGGACATAAAAACATAAAAGATATAAAATCATATGCCTCAAGCTTACTTAATTATACAATTGTGACATACAGGCAAGCTTAGGAAGACAATGATCAACCAACCCATCCTTGTTCCACAAGGGTGCATAAGCACTTAGTCCTTGGAATTCGACTGGATCGTATGTGAAACGCTCGTATACATATGGTTGAGCATAGGGGTACCTCGCCGCTCATTACCTTTGTTGTAAATAAAAAGCATGTGTATGCTGCCTTATTGTACAAGAAACAAAATGATCCATTCTATCAGGATATAGAAATAGATGAGCATGCTTTGGATGATGTTGGTGATATAGGAGATGTTAATGTCTTTAAAAGGATTCATTACATTACATTATCTAAGGAGGATGGCAAGATGGTATTGCAGTTTGATGGTCCTTTGGTTGATTTAAGGGAGGAAAATGTTATTTAACACACATCATTTGTAGCATCAGACCCAGTTATTCTAGGAAAAGAACTTGATTTCATAAGAGATTGGTTAGATAATCTAAATGTTGAGAGTTTAGATTATGCACAATGGTCAACACTTTTAGAGTCACCCATTAATGAGTTCAACACAATTGGAATGCTTCCAATGTCATTTCCAATGTTGTTTACACGTGGAAAATGTGGCTTCCTTACAAGAATATCCTAGGATGTCATGTTTCATGAATATGCTAAACATCTAATTTGATATAAGGATGGATGATTTGGATGTCATAAAAGATTCAGGTATCAAACATGAATTTTGTTTAAATTTCTATATACCATTAATGTTTTTAAAAAATCTATGAACTAATTATGTATTGATTTTATTTTTAGGTATCAGATTTATAGCATGATAGCAAGACATCATGCATTGAAATCAACGTCGGTATTCTTCAAAAAAAAAAAGAAAATATTACAGAAGCAGCATTAACAATCTAAGAATTACATGGACTACAAAATATACCATTAGATAATTTTGTTGATAATCTGATGAGATTTCCAAAGAAAGATTCATCAAAATATCCAAGGCTTCTCACCTTCCTTCAAAGTATATTGGATGAAGAGCAGTGCATTAAATCTAACGAAGAATGATTTTACTATTTTTCTGATGATGTAATTTTACTATTGTGGATGTTTGAACATTTTCCATTATGCATTTTTTTGATTCTGCAAGTTTGAACATTGATCATTCATGGTGCATTGTAACATGTTCTTAATCATTTAATAATGGATTCTATGGTCTTATAAGCTACTTCATTTTTGATTTACACTTTAATGATATTTTTAAAACTTTAGAAAAAAATCTATAACTTAAAAACTTTCTTCCAAAAATTGGATTTGAATGAAGTATAACTATAGATAAAATTCTTTTTATTTGTTATGTTTAAATCATCACTATAAGAGACAACTGCTGATCAGTAGCTTAGTTATATATTTATAATATATACCTATAATTTGGCTAGGAAAATCCTATTCGTTAATAAGTAATAAATTATTTAAGTAAATAATTTTATGACTTTTGGATGAAGAACAAGATTAAAGGATTAAAATTTGCATGAATTCTGGATGAAGAATAAGATTTGTGTATCAAATATTTCGTAACGATGAGTTTTTTTTTTTAATTTGTAGCAGTTTTTGTATGTTCTCACTCTCGGCCAAATTTGTTTTTCTTTTTTTTTTGTATGTTCTAGTAGGAAATGCAAATTTGTAATGAAAATAAGAACATGCACAAGGTCATGAAAGACAATAGCATTTTAGGCAATGAAGAAGACAAGCAAAGGTGGCATAGATCTTAGATTTAGTTGCAAGACTTGATCAGAAATCAACCAAGATCACGAATATAACATCAACAACATAATATTTCAAATACAATGAATCAAAAAATACCTTTTGAAGGAATGAACAATTAGGTATCTTATCCAAATCTTCATAAGTCTAATGCACAAATCATGTATGCAATTACAAGATTTTCGAGTGAGGTTGCTAATTTCAATGTCCTCAATCATGTGATATTTGCAATGAAAGTTTTTAATGTATTTCTATGAAACCTGTACAAAGGCTTGGTCTAACATGTTCAAGATGTCTAGCAGAAAAAGAAATGGGGATCTTGAATTAGGATGGTGAAGAAATTAATTGATTTTCTATTGATAATAATATCTATCTAAACAATAAGTCTAAATATTTATGAATGAAAAAATAAATCTAAGGGTATTGATAACGGGTTTTAAAAATGAGAGGAACTCATATCTAATTCTAACAAGTGAAGCCATAACATAGTAAATATTTTTCAAAATTTTAAAAACATATAAATTAGCGAGGATATGATTTACATGACATTCAAGCTTGTGGTGAGGTGTAGTATTGTAATAGTGTATTCATAAGCTTTTTGGTTTTTAAATTTTGATATACATAGTTGAATACATTGATTAAGAATTTGTTTTATGTTGTGACAAATGCTCAAGTATACAAGATTTTATGATATTAGAGCATAAGATCACATGGACCAAGAAAAAATTAATGTTTTCCTCTTTGATTTACACATGGCTTTTCATCTATAATTTCTTTTTTCATGTATAAAGTGTATATGGTGGTGATATAGAGATATTTGTTGTGTGTTTTAACCTTAGAAAGCTTTCAATGGTAGTCACAAGTTCAAGTTCTTTTTTTTTCTAGAGAAGCTAGTTGGAGAAGAACTTCAGTCTATTGTAATGATAAGCTCATTTTAGCTTGTAGGGTCAATGATGGGCACCTTATAGACTTTATTACTTTTCATTCTTTATTTCTGATTGATATATTCTTTTATCTTTAGAGATAGTTTCCTCCTTCTCTTTACAAAAAACCATTTAGCAAGAACTTGAAACCAATGATTGTGCTCTGAATAAGGGCAAGGCTTGATCCTTTTCCTACCCCAGAGGGGAGGATTTTGAAGATTGGTTGTAAGGATGAAAACCTAAAAAGACATTCCCAAGAACATTGGGCTTTTTCTTTAGACTCGTTCTTTGATGCTTTGATGTACTCTAATTTTTTAAAATATTATTATTCATTTTTTTGTAGTTTGACACCTCCCTCCCCCCTTTTTTTAGCTTGCACAGAGAAGTTACATGTGTGGTGAAGCTTATTTAGCCAATTGCAAGGAAGCTTTTATCAAGACAATACAAAACCTGAGTGGAACCCATTCTTTTCTAGTAAGCATTATAGGTTCAACCATGTACAAGATTGGATTTTCTCAAAAATCTTTTATCATTTCAATTTTGGAGTTGACTTAACCTCTAGATGCAAAAATCTCATCTATATGGTTTCTCTAAACATGTGATGATTGAAAGATAGTTGAAAAAGCTATGTGGCAAAAGAAGAAAAAAGGAAAGAAAATTAAATGCTTATTTTATTTTGAAAAGGGATCTTGGAAGAAAGCTTTTATCATGCTTATGATAATCTCATGGGAAAGCAAACTCAACATCTAGGTGAAATATATTAATACAAAAAACTCATCTAAATATTTTTTTCAAACACATGAATAAAGCTGTATAAAGAAGCTACATGATAGTGTAGATGGTTAACCATTTTAGATGCTCAAGGTTGGAAAACTCTCAGCTTCATTATCTTTGATTGATGTATTCTTTTTTCTTTAGAGAAAGTTTTCTCTTTCTCTTTATAATGAACCCTTTAGTAAGAAGTGAAAACCCATGAGGGTACTTCTAAATAAAAGAATATCATTTTCCTACTCTAGAGGATGAGGTGTTTAGTTGTAAAGATGAAAAATTGAAAAGACATCACTAAAACCATTGGGCTTTTTCTTTAGACTCTCATTTCCTTTTTTTTCCTTAAGAAAAGTTCAGGCTTTATTAATTAGGAAAAACACAGAGAATCCAACAACCTCTAATCACTAGGAATCCAACCCCATCCCAAAAATACTTAGAAGTCTAGAATGACACATGCCGAAGCACCCCATGAGTTAATAACATAGTTATAAAGGCCTCAAACTCTCTAGAGACCTATGTCAAATAGCCTCCAAACCCCCAGACCTCCAACCATCAAATTCTTCTATTATATTAGTGCCTTTGAAATCCTATAGCCTCACACAAATAATGGCATAGGGACCCCACTTCCTTCATTCCTGAACATCCACTAGGCCTTGTCTCTTAGGAGTGGCCTATCCTCCACCACTTTCCTAGTCCATCCTACACTGTTCTCTTGTGCAACCAACCCAAGCATTCACATTAGTAATGATAGCACTATCTAGCTATAGTTGGAGCTGAATAGCATTAGTACCTCCCCTGTCCTACGTCCTCCTGGGCTCTTGTTCAACCGCCAGTTGCAACAACCCCTCTTGCTCCAACTCCACTTAGATTTGTATGCCTGTCTCATCTATAACTAAAGCCCTAGTTGATTCCTCCTGCATCTGCTTGAGCATACAAATTTCCTCTCTCAATTTGGCTTGCTACCACATGACCAAAGCTGCAGCTTGCTATAGATCCTCCTCTTGTATGGTCCATCTAGCCTCCCAAATGGTCCTCTCCTTTAGCTTGGCCCGCATGGTAGCCTCTTCCATAGTCCTTTGAATTTGCACCTAGAGTTGAGCTTGAGAAATAGTCTCTTACTATGCCAACCCCTTCAATGCCTCATCCATTGATGACCTAGCCATCTCCTACACCACCTCCTGCCAAGTCCTCAGCCTTGGCATTTTTTCCACCCTCAAGTCCAACACAAATCTTGTCTCCTTAAAATAAGTATGTTTTCTGTAGTAAACCAATGTAGGTTCTAACCTTGGCACTTGTGGAGGCACTAGCGTCCCAATCTTCCACAACATCAGGATAAGACCAAAATGCCAACTCAGACACTTCTATTGTAGCTCTACAAGGAAATACTGGGGTAGGTTCACTAGCAATCCATGCTGCACTCAACCCAAAAACGCAAAATGAATGTCTAGTAGCTTAGCTAAACTACCTGAGTGCACCAAAAATCTCTCAATGAGCACCACCACCTCTTGCCAAATCTATGGTAATGCAGACTTAGGCACATGTCTACTCATTATCTTTGGAATCACCTATTAGAAAAATCCTTTGGCATGTTCTAGGCTTTATAGAATTGGGAGGATAGTTCCCCCCTCCACAAGGATCCCTAAGGAGGTTGCCAACACTAGCTCCATGAGGGTTATCTTCATCTCCTTAAAGGTTATGTCATCTCCAATCTAGTTTGAGAAGGAGTTGCTGGTGAGCTTAGGGTCACCTTCAAGCTTGGGCAGTAGTTCGATCCATCCCATGTGTTCTACCAATTGCCAGTGCCACACTCACTTGAAAGGTGGTGACAAAAGGCTTGAACAAAAATGCATGACCCATATTAGTTGAAGACTCCCACCATAAACAAGGTCAAGCTGCAACTAACTCCAGTGGAAAATTAAATTGTTCCACATTTTCCATAAGAGCCATAAAACTGCAACTACTTTGGAATCCCCATTCAGGTAAAACAACAGTGTTAACCTAGTCGCATGCTAAGTGTCCCTCGAGTAGTGATAGTGATAAATAAAATAATTAATGGTTTGGTTGTCCATTGTACAAAGCAGGTAGAGAGGGCCAACGCTTAACCCTCATGCTCTAAAAGCACCCCTCACTAGAAGTGCAGACTGTTTAATGAGCCAAATGAAAACTTTTAGCTTTTATAGCAACTTGCCTTTCCAAATAGGCTTCCATCCAATGATCGATGGGTACTTTGCATTAACAATATCCTTGGGAGGCTTTCCCAATTAGCCTTTGTGCATCATCTCTCTAGTGTGCTTGCACATGGCCCACCAAAATGGAAACCCTCTTGTCCCAACATCCCATTGTTGGTATTTTTAGCACATGATGCATACCCATTACGTAGAAGATTCATCCAGTGATTAACTAGCTATTGTAGCCCTAACATGACCTCATCTTGGAATGGCAACAAGCCAATACCCCTAGCCTCTTTTAGCCTTGCCAAATTGGCCTAACAAACAAGGTGCAACTTGTCTCCCCCTTTGCCTCTTGACCAGATAAATTTTTGAAGTTGTAAATCAAGCTATTATTATGAGGATAGAAGAGTCCAGTAAAATCTTCCCTTTTCGAGACAGGAAATGGTTCGTTCATCGAATGGTTTGTTTGCTAGTGTAGCTTTTGCACCATGGCTAGCCACATGCAACAATGATGCAACAAAAATTAGCATCTCCAGGTATGAATCCTACACAGTGCCAAGTAGGATACCTAGAACCTGATAAATCCTTCCCTTCACCCAAGCATTTGTGTTCACCAAGTGAATCACCAATTTGGCCCTATTGATCTTGAGGCCCAGCTCTTGAGCCATTTGGTCCAATGCTCAGTTAATTGCAAACACTTGTGGCACTGCCGCCTATGAAAAAAGAATTGTATCATTTGTGTAATGCTCTACAAGGTGGTGCATACCACCAACCTCCAGCTCTCTCACCCCCTCTTAGTCATAGTAAATTTGAAATGTGTCCATAGCCATAATAAACAAGGGTGAGAAAGTAGGTCTCCCAACCTTAGCCCTTGTTTGGTGTTACAAACCCTCATAGCCATCCATCTATATCGAAGGAGTAACTCTGGAAGCTTGTAACTAGATACAAAGGTTGACAAATTTGGGATCAAAGCCTTTGCATAACATGATATCTTGCATCGCTTCTTGTCATATGCCTTCGTAATATACAAGTTGAATCACATTCCTAGGAACTTAGTGCTGCGCAATTAGTGTTTGTGTAAAATTTCATTAGGAAGATGACTTGGTCTTGCAAAAAACATCCTTACATGAAACCGGCCTAATGGCCCATCACCCTCCTACCCCACTAGCTTAGGCATCATTAGGGCTAGACAATGAACAAACATCTTTGTAAAAAGCCAAAGTAGGATATTACAAACCCCAATAGGCCTAAACTGTGTTGACGACATTGGATTAGGCACTTTGGGAATGAGAACAATCTGTGAGTAGTTGATCTCCCTTCGGACCTGCCGCCATTGTAACATCTGATTGAAGGCCTCCAGCATATTGTCTCCCATGATGTGTATGAAATTTTTAAAGAATTCAATTGGCCATCTATTCACCCTTGGAGCCTTGTTAGTTTTCATGGTCCCCATCGCATCTTACAATTCCCATATCATGAAAGGCTCAAGCAGTGCCTTATTCTCTACCTCCTCGATGACTTTCCTAACCTAGATTGAAAGCAGCTAGGTGGACTTCTTGCGCTAGATGGTGGCGTAATAACCATGAACCACCTTAGCAATATCACAGCCATCAACCAAACTGGACTTTAAGGAAAAACCACCTTATTAATATCACAGCCATCAACCAAACTGAACCACCTTATTATTTTTTTGGACAGCAGCTATGGTAAGTAAAAGAAATTTCTCGTAGCAAACATGTGAACTTGGGAGAAGCTTAAATGATTTTGGGTGCTCATCTCTCATATTCCATGTCGCAGCCGTAAAAAAGCCAACCCTTTTAGTGAAGTTCAGTCTTTTGAAAAAACTATAAAAGCTCTCATGTTTTTCACGTCACGCCACAAAAATTAGAAAGTCACAACTAAAGAACTATTAAAGCTTTTTCCAGAACGTGCTTATTACTAGCTCAGCTTTTAGATGGGCTCCAGACATCTCAATTACATGGGAAAGCTCATCTAAATCTAAATGCCACATCATCATTTAGATGGTATACAAATAAATTTCAGTGGTTTTGCTTTGGTCCAACGTGTAGCAACCATAATGAAAAAGAATAAGAGCTTTATATAAATTTTCAGGTCGACCATGATATAGAAAAATATAAGATTGTAATTTTTTTAATAAAAATGACAAGATGTTATTAAGCTTAATAAAGTTAGAAATTTAGTCTAAATGTTTGGCTTTGTAAATAATATTCTTATGTTGGAGGTAAGATAAAATGACCCGTTGCTTCCTTCTTCAGCTAAGTTTTAATGTTTCTTTCAGCTTTGTTCAAAATAAATAAATAAATAATGGAAGATGGTGGGCAAATGATATAACTTCTTATTTTTCACCTCCATCTGCTAATAGATCTTAAATAGATATAGCTGTTTTAGTAAGTTCCTACAATCTAACAGATCCATAATGACTTCGAAAATGATTATAAGGACTCCTACTATAAGATGAACTTGCAAGCTCATTCCAACAATAAATTCCTGGCTCTAGATTTATTTTATCTGGAATTTTTCTCCTCTTTTTTTTTTCTCTGCTCTCTCTTTTGGGATTCTATATTTTCTATCTTTTAAGCTTATATTTTCTTTGATTTGAGACAGAGCAAGTGGATTTCTCCTCTACTATCTAAAAACTGATTTTTGTGACTGTGAGCTTAATGGTGGTGCTCAGCACAAGTTAATAAAGAAGCCCTAAAAACTGATTTTTGCAACTGTGAGCTTAATGGTGGTGCTCAGCACAAGTTAATAAGAAGCCCTATACATGGGGTTAGAGATTAGTAAAATAGTTCTGCTCCTAAGGATAGGGGGAGTTTTAAAGTGGAGGAAGGTGGTCATTCTATCAGCTAAACCACCGTAAAAGCTTTATGTTTACTTTAATTATTTCTATTATACTTGTGTATTCATTTGGACTATTATTTTTAAGTTTAGGACATATTATTATTTTTTTTATTTAGCTAAAGTTTCCTTTAAATCTTAAGGAATAAAGTAATTTAGGATCATCACCTACAAACTCAATGCTCATCTTGCTAAGGTAGGGACCTACCTGAGAGAGGGACCATGGATGAGTGAAAGCATAACCTCTTTTGAGTGGTTGCACATAGGCTTGAATCCAGTTCTTATGACTTAAGAAACAAGCCCATTACTATCACTCCAAGTGATGGTCCTCTAAAGGGACAATGATTTATTTTAAAAAATTAAAAGAATCACATGGAATTTTGTTTACACCTTATACAAACTTTCGTTTTCATAGCATACCAATAGCAACCTTGAAACAAGGAGTTTTCCCAAAAAATAAAAAAAATAAAAAATCACTCTTGCTTTTCCAAAAAAAAAAAAAAAATCACATTCTTGCTTTCAAGCCTCTCATAGCTGGATTTTGTGAGAATATTTTTCACAATATGATACAAATCCACATACAACAAAGGAAAAACCTTAAGATAGAGAGATGTGGCTTACAAGAGGAGCAGATAAATAACAAAGTGAGAGAAAGATTCAGAATAAAAGGAAAAATTATTGAGAGTAATGGTAGAGAACACAAAAGTAGGAGAAAGAAGCCTCCTAAAAAGGATGTCAAGCTTATCTCTGGACTAAATTTTGTAATCAAAGCCATGGTTGATGCAAAAATAACCATTAGAGAAATAGAACAGAGCAATTTGTTAGAGAAATTATTTAAAAGAAAGCAATACCTCAAGAATTCGTTTGTTTGCTTAGGTGCAATTATCTTCATTACTGGTAAATAGTTGTAAATGTAATAAAGGCTTGAGTGAAGAGGAATAAATCTATAAAGTCAGGTTGCTATTAGAAGAGTCTTTAAGTAATCTTGAGCCTGCAATGGTTCTGTTGTTGGCCATAGCTATCATGATAAATTTAGGCCATGGTTATCATGCTAAAATTCGGCTATGGTTATTAAAATTGCGGGTGGTTATCATTAGTTATTTAAGGGCCCCTTCACCAATATAAAGGGGACCTCCCTCACCTTAATTCACGTCCATCACATATATCCCCTTGCCATCCCACTCTTACATTCTTCTAAATTCGGCTATGGTTATTAAAATAGTGGGTTGTTATTCCCATTTTTGATAATAAGATCCTTCTACATTTACCTGTGACTCCATTGCTCTTTATTTTCATCTCATTTCATATTTTGCTCCCAAATCTACTAACATCTGTCTGATGGAATAAAGTACATGTTGATTCAAAAGATTAATCTGCCCCAAGTTGTATGTTCAAACCTCCACATTTTTCCTTTAAATCTTGCTACATATTTTATTTGGTTCGAATCTCACAAAACTAATAACTATTGCTTTAAGAACAATCCAAATATTCAGGATTTAAGTTACTACGTGATCATATTTACAAATAAAGATGCTAGCATAGGTCTTGACGTCAAGTCATGTCAAGAGCACATACACATTTAAATAAGTCCATGAATGTTCTGGTCATACTTATCTCGAGAAAGCGAGCCTGCAAAACCTTTCAAAGTGGAATCCTTTTTATTCTTTAAGAAGAAAGAGAAGAGTTGAGAGTTGGAATTTTTATAAAAATAAATAACGCACTTAGAAATGCTTTACTTTAAAAAGACAGTCCCATCCGAAGCCAGAGTCTCGATTTTGGGTCAAACTGAAAATAAGAGGAATAGCTTTTTAAATCCATTTTGTTTTATTTGAAATGAAGCATCTCAATTTTGAATTTTGAAAAAAATCAGCAAACAGAAGTTAAAATATTGATTAAATATCACTTATGTTATGTTATAAGTACAAGATTAAATATAACAGAAGCAAGTGATATTTAATCTTGCACTTATAACATAACATATCACAACATGCAATTTTACTTATCTTTAAGCAAGTGATATTTAATCTCAATATGTTTAGTTTTATCATGAAAAACTAGATTTTTAGAAATAGAAATAGTAGAACTATTATGATAGAAAATAACAATGGGATTAGAGAAAACAAACCAAAGTGTTTCAGGATCTCTCTCATCCATAGTATTTTTATGTAGCAATGGGTTGCTATTAAAAAGGGACTATCATTTGGAGTGATGGTAAGGTGTACATTTCTTATGTTGAAGACGTAGGTTCAAGCCTAGGCGTAGCTACTTTAAAAGGTTAAGCTTTCAATCATCTACCCTCCCTCCTATGACTCTACTTAGCGCTACTTAACAAGATGAGCACCATGGCTTCAGGTGATGATCCTAATGAGTTGCTATTATATACTTAGCTTTGACAAAGGAAAGAATAAATGAGTTCTATTTCTTACTTAACCAAGATACCAAGCTTCCTCCTAGATATTGACAAGTACAACTTGTTAACTTTCTATCATCTCTATTGCTAGTTCAATTAGCATCTCTATAAGTTGGAAGATTAAAATTCTTACACTTTGAATACCATAGAGCATAGCTGCTTGTTGTGCCATTGAGTTATCATAGAATTCATTTTGTAGCTATAAGAAGTGATTTATTTGGATTGGATTGATATCTAGAAATGCTGCAAATGTTATATAGGGCCTTTTTGCTATAACATAGTGCAAACTACCAACAATAAATCTATACTGTGTAGAATTTGCCTTTTTATCATTTTCATCTTTGCATGAATGCACCTTGGTACTGAGAGAAGTAGCACAAGCTTTCACTTTGGTCATCCAAACTTCTTTAAAATCCGCTGGACATATTTAGTGTGAGAAATAACGGTATTGTCTTTTAGTTGTTGAACATGCAACCATAGAAAATGAGATAATTCACCAATCATATACATTTCAAATTATGAGCATACTATATAAACAAAATATTTCCATAGTGTTGAGCTTGTTGCTCCAAACATGATGTCATTAACATAGATTTGGACAATAGTAAAACCTGAAACATGTTTCTTCACATTAAGATTAATATCCAACTAAGCTATTTAGAAATCATTTTCTATGAGATAGGAGACCAACTTTGGGTATCACATTCATGGAGCCTACCTTAGCCCATACAAAGCCTTATGAAGTTTGTATATATGATCATTTTTGTTCATTCACATAACCTTCTTACTATTCAATATAAAGTTTCTTTGATTTTGCCATTGAGAAATGTTGATTTAACATCTATTTGATAAAGTTTGAAACCTTGTGATGAGCGGCTAGGTACCCCTACGCCCAACCATACGAATCACGGGTGTTCACATGCAACTCGGTCGAATTCTGTAGACTGTAAGCACTTAACATACACCATACCTTAACCAGCAAAACCTTGGGTTAGAACAGTCATTGTCTTCCTAACCTCACTTGTGATGTTCTGTTTGCGATGGTTAAGTGAGCTTAAGGCTAATGATTTTTATAGCTTTTTGCTTATCTTTTGGTGTCTAATTATCTTGGAAAGTAAGGCTAGAATATTAAGTAATCTATGATTATCTTAATCTATATCTTAACTACTCCTAGCATAATTATCCGATCCCATCTTCTGGCACATTCTGAGCATCCCCTAAACACTACTAGGTTACCAGATGTTAAGCATCACTAGGTTACCAAATGTTGGGTTTACATTCGAGACGGTCGTACTTATGGTTTTTACGAACTATAAAAGAGAAATAGTAATTAAAATAACAATAACAGAAACTTAAGTAATTATCAAAGCGTAAACATGTTAAACTATTGAATGCATTAAATGGCTAAGTCCAAATGCTACAAGAAATGCTTGAAGAGTTTGTCTTTATTGCCGTTCATGCCAATGGGCTCAAATACATCAATGCTCGAATAAAGAGCCGATCACTTTTCTTACACCTGCTGCGGGCACTTGGAAAATATTCTAACTCTCACAGGAACAAATTGCAAGAGCTTCGTTACAACTGACCCAAAAGGTAAATAAGTGTGGTGGGAGCCCACTTATTTATAGGCTGAAATAGGTGCAATGTAAATGGGGCCACATCGACACATGGAAGGATCCATCAATGGGGTCGTGTATATAGGGTCCCGTATACGCGACCTAGTAAATGCATCGACCATTTGACACTTCATCATACCCCCATGACTGAGTAAAAACTCATGCTCAAGTTCCTCTACAATTTGGAAGGTATGGACTTTTATTTACAACACACATGAATCGACACACATGACACACACATGACTCAACACCAATTTTACCAAGTGCCTGAGTGTACAGAGAAGGAAAAGTTACAAAAATGGTGGTGTTCATAGACAAAATTGAACACCCTACTGGTCCTGGAGTCTCTACTATGTAGAAGGATGCAAAAATCATCAGAGAAGATCACATCATCCCTAGGGGCAGTGGTTCTAATGGACCTTCACCAGCCTCTGGCCTATGTGATGGTGGTGGTGGCACAAATGATGGTTGTCCCATAGTAGCTGCAACTTCTGGAGGTAATCGAAAAGACTCCAAAAGGACCCTCATCTTCTTTTCTTTACTTCTGGGATTGTTCATAGTCCAGGTGGCTTTGCCAATGTGTGTTGGAACTGGAACCTCCCAAGGGCATGGCAGCACCGAGAAGAGTTTTTTCAAGTTGACGAACTAGGCTATGAATTGTTTCCATTCGATGTCGAACGCTCGAATTGATGCTTGCAGCTACTGGTAGTCATTCATCCAATGGGCCAAGTTCTCTGTGACTGCACGTTGTCCTTCAAAATTCATGCAGAGAACCTCAAGTTCCGCATTTGCTTTTTCCAGTTTCTACTTTGTCACTTTGTGCACTTGGAACTCGCCCTTGTATAAAGAATACGAGGCAGCCACTTATTTCTCCAATTCAGTCCATGGTCTCCTGGTTGTGAGCATAGCCAGGTTTGCATAGCGAAGGTTGGCAAGCTCCATATATTCTATCATTTCCTCAATCTGCAGCTCTTTGAGGTGGATTTCAGCTTGATTTAGGCATTCAACCCATCAAAGATAGGTTGCCATACCTCACCTCCCTCTTGGAGCTGCTAAAGTGTTTGGTTCATCTTGGCCTTTGTGACTTGAATCTATTTTTCATTTACTTTCTTTTGTAATCCCACTTGGTCCCTGTAATGATTTTTGACTCTTTCAAATTTCAGGGCCTCATTCTTCCAAGCAGCGATTTCGATGGCAGATTTCTATCACAAAGTTTGAACCTCCTCCATGTACAAATTTCGGTTCTCAGTGGCCAACTCTTCACCCAAGCTAGCTCTTCCTGCTGTTGGTGAATAAAGTTTTTCATGTGCTTGTTTTCTGCACCAACATTATGCAGGCGATGGACCTCTGCGGTCAATTAGACGTTCTCCTAGTGAACCTCTATCAAGTCCTTGTCCAAATGATATGTCTTAGCATCTGCCAAGGACTTATCGAAGATCGTCGACTCTTGCTCATCCTCAACTATTTGAAGTTTAATATGACGCTATTAAAAAGCTTTATCTCTGGTGATCTCATAGTTGAGGAGAGCTGGATCAGCAAGTTGGGCTCTTAACTGGGTAACTTCTGTTTCCAAGCGTTGACAAGTGGCTTGAGCAACTTCAAGTTGCCCTTCTAAAATGAGGCTCTTGCCCCTTGCCGAAAGCAGCTCTGACTGGGTTGCAGTGATGTTATCCGGAAGGTCAAAGACATCTAGAAGTGGTTTCCTAGTCCCCACCAGTCAGTCTAATAGTTCTTTATGTTGTGCTGCATCCATCTTGCTACGTGAAGTTCTAGCAGATGCCTGTACATCTTGAAACCCATGTACATCTGGTACAGGTGTTGCTAGTGCATTGAGAGCCGTAGCGATTGTGTTAGCAACCACTTTGACCGTAATCTTCTATCCTTGGTGTTGCATCACTAGGACTGTTGCCCCATCACCATCTTCCAAGTGTACTGAGAAGGTAGCAGCATTCTTAGAAATTTTAGGAAATAGCTGTTGGGTTGATATTGTTACCTTTGAGATGCTAGGATCTATTCTTGCTAGCACTTGTGTTCGGGTGGCAGAGAACATCGACCCTACTCTTTCTAGCAAGTTGACTAATCAAGCCACTTACTCCAGGTGGCTTATTACAGGGCGATAGACCGAAGGGTCTTCTCTTCCATCCTGCCAGATTGCTCTTGTTGGCTCAAGAGTGATTTTTGGATTTTGCAGATGTGTTCTACAATAGTTTACAAACCCAACCTTGTTGTTTGTGCAAGTGGTGAAGGTTTTTGCTACTCTTCTTCCATCTGTGTAGTGGAAGGAGTCCTATCTTTCATCATTTCTCTCCATGAGGAAATCGAGGCATGCCTGAGTGTGTTGTTGGTGTACCGTGCTATCCCTGCCTGTTTGCATAACTTTCTAATTATGCAGGGAAAGGGGAGAGCCCACCTTCCATGTTCGCTTTCAGCAAACCTCTTTTTAATTTCTAAGAACAACAATTGTAAAAGGCTCATTGGGAATTTTCCACTCAAGGCGGTACATGCACGAGCAGAGAAGGCTATGATTTTGCTGGGTCTTACCGTTGGGTTTAGATGGTAAGATGCAATCTTTGAATACACCCTCTCCATTGTGGTTAGAGAGCCAAACTCCTTGTGGTCTACCCCATAGCATCGCTTGATCCACTCCCCTTTTACCTCAGGATCTACTTGTTTTGGGATCTCCACCACATCTGCTTTGGTCTCTGGCAACCCCAGAGCTTACGCTATTACCTCTGCAGAGTAAGAGACATAAATGTCCTTGATTCTTACTCTGGACTCCAGTTGCCAATTCGTCCAGAAAAGGTAGGTTTCTCCTAGGTACCATTCACCACTGGTTGTGATGATTGGCTACATAGGAGAATTTTGTAGTTGAAGCTTCACATCCTCTGGTGTGTTCTTGAGAAATGGTCCAAATTTTAGCTCTTGTAGGACCATTCGTTGCACTTCTCGTGGCTTGATAGCATCAAGAGACGCTTGGGTCAGGGTGACCTCAAGCCATGGTGCTATCTCTGGAGTTTCATCCCCTTGTGATTGCTCATTGGGAATCTCCTCTTTGGGAATCTAATGGACAAATTCCACATCAGGTCCTTCACAGAGGGGGCCAATTACATGAGAGCCCTCCACATGCTCTGGTTGTTGCACGCCTCACTCTCTTCCTGTTTGTGGGCACTTGTCCCTCAGTTATGATGGTCCTTCGCCCCTTAGATGCCTTAGTTTTGGTGCCATATGCAATCATAACCACTAATTAGACTATGCACAAGTTGATCAAAAATGGGCCTCATACACCTTCTCAGTTTGACTAAGTTATGTTGTTGGCATGGGTATTCCATTAAATCCCCCAGAGTGTTAGTTAATGGGTTAGAGCCAAAAACAACAAGGGATAAGTTAGAGTTTAATGGTTGTTTTCATTTCTTTCCTTAGAGCTGCGAAGTCTTAATTAACTCACTAATTA
>MNCI01008406.1:139245-162406 GCA_015680685.1 Gnetum montanum | reverse complement strand
AATGACTGAGAGCACACCTCTGGGTGCTCAAGAGGGTAAGGATTGGTTGATGCGGACACGCGATAGAACGTAGGTGCATGGGGAAGAGTTAGGTAGAAAGAATGGCAAAATATCCCCCCAATTTATGTTAGAAATGATAACAATGTGAAGCGCAGTAGGCCTATATATAGGGATTGGAAATGCTAGTTGGAAGTAAGAGTTAAAGGCTTAACCACAAGAATTTATCATAAAGAAAACAATGGATCAACCAAAATATGGACTACTGATACAATCGACAATGAGGTGGAAAATGGAAAAAGATTGATGGAAAGAAGAGAATGAAATGGAGTCTCAAGAACAAGGTGGTGTATAGCCCCTTATGTAGTTATGGTTAATGTGACTTAGTAAATCTCATTCCAAATCTAGCCTCAGACAATCCACATTCAGTGACTTTGCATTAATACACTTGGCCAATCCATCCACTTGAGGTAGCAAGAATGCTTCTGTCAAAGAGTCACCATCATTCCGATGAAATGAGAAGAGGAAAAGTAGGAAGTGAGAGAGGGCCTTAGTTAGAGGAAACATGTTTGTTTAGTTCCATAGCCAGTGCATGTAGCCCAGATAATTATTTTGTCTAAGGGGTGTGCTTTGAATTCTCACCTTTTTTTTGTTTTTTGCATGAGAACCACACCATGCAAAGACTTATTATTATTTTTATGAGCTCAACTTCTCGATAATGGCATAATGTCAGAATGGTAAGGAAAACTCAAGAAGAAAACATCCAAGAACCAAGAGAAAGGCCAACACAAATGCATCAAATCCCCTTGAAGTCACACCCTTTTCAATCCTTGAGTCCTTCTATAGTTTGAGAAATGCCCAGTCACAAATTCATTGGTAGTTCTACTAATTAAAGAAAGGGACTATACAGTTCCAAGCCAAGAGAAACCATAGAAATTTATGGATGCATGGATGATGTGGACTCATTGCCTGTTATATCAAAAGAACCATATCTTAGTATCAACATTATAACTCAAAGGTAAAAAACAAACATTAGCAATCAATAGAATACAGTTCATACCACTATTAGGAGCACTTATTAGGTGATAAATCTATCAAAATAAACTAACAAACACACAAAGAAATGAAAAAGTATAAACGATTTTGTAAACCAAAAATAAGAAAAGTTAAAGAAATTTGTAAAACAAAAATGTGTAAAACAAAAAATTAAAAAGGAACTAAGGGCCTCAAATGATTAGCATAGGTGGCCATCTCCCCCATGACTAACTTGGAAGGGAGAGATCTGAAATAATGAGTAGAGTTATCTCTTCTCTGAGGTATTATGTGCATTAACCATTCTAGATTCACTGTAAGGGTTGGTCTGTTGCACATTAGCTAGTGATCTCTTATCGGAGTGCTTCTTTGAATTTTTTAAGAGTTTCCAACTTCTTCCAATTGATGTTTTTAGGTTAAGGCTTGGAAGTTGGCGATGCTCTTGCTCTAGTGTAACTATGCTTTCGATGTGAGTGCAAGTTGTTCCCTTAGTTTGTTCCATGCACGTTGGTGAGTTGCTCTCTTGATCAACTATCAACCACGGGCTGTCTTCTTGTTGTGTGGTTGCTACATACAGGCACTTTTGTATGTTAATCTCTGGTGCACACCTATTGTATGCAGGCAATGATGAACATTCCTATATGCAAATACACCCTGTATCACTATATGTGATGCATGGAACCTTCTTCTTCTTGATCTTCCCAAGAGTGTTTTCCTTAGATATTTCCAGGGAAAGATTGTGGATTCCTAGGTGTGCGTTTATGGTACTTAGCCATGTCCTTCCCATGATTATTGGGAAGTCCCCTTTATCATTGTTTACTTGTATCACTAGGAAATCAGCTAGGTATGACCACCCACACATAGTGGTAACAATTTCCTCAATCTATCCCAAGGGAACAATGATGGACTGGTTAGCCAACTCCAAGCGAATATTGCTCCTCCTTAATGGAGGCAAGTTCCATGCTTTGTACATTTCCTGCGATATTAAGTTAACTCTAGAACCTGAGTCTAGAAGAGCTTTACAGGGTTCATTCCCAATGAATTAGAGGTAGATTAGAGGGCTTTCAGGATCCAAGAATTTCCTAGGGAGGTGGCCCTCCTTAATCCAGTCAATAACGACATGTGTTAACATAATCGTGTGTGTTGAGCTTGATTCTTGGTTTGAAGGGAGCTCTGAAGCCTTATTTGATGGAGAGGCATTCAGAGGTTCAACCACTTGTGGTTGTGAGGGCTTGGTTGGACTGTTGGTTCTGAAGAAAGGTCTTCTCTTCCCATGGTTGTCAGAAGTAGTAGTAGGTTGAAGATTCATAGCCCTTGTAGCATTACATCATTGCAGTTGAGTGGGGAGTTCCCCTTGCATTGCTGGAGTGGGTGGTAATGGAGCTATTGGTGTGAGATTTGCAGATGGATTCAGAGGATGGTATGTTTGTGGGTTATCTCCCCTAAGAGAAGGAGTCCTATAATACTCCCAAGCTTGGTAGTGACGTTGTGAGTCATGTGACCAACAAAGTCACGTGAAGAGACTAGCTGCTGCACGTAGTAGCCATATGGATCTGGTTGTCGGTAGGGGTATTTTTGCCTTGGTGGTGGCATCCCCCATGACTGTGGGTATTGCCACTGTTGATGTTGCTCAATAGGTTGTGGTGGAGTTTCACTTGGATAATATGTTAAAGGTTGGTAGAACTGCCTTGGGTTACCTTGGGGATAAGGTAGCCATCAGGGTGCTTGTTGTTTGTTAAGTCATGGGTTGAGTGCATACACCCCAGACTCTTGTAGATGTGAGATTACTGGGCAACATCCCTTAGGATGGTCATATTAGCATATCTCACATCCACCATCATTGTCCGTATCTGAATCCACAACCTCTTCGGTGATGGCCAATTTACCCTTACCTTTGTTACATGCATTATCTACATCTCTCCTTTTCTTTTTGTCATAGTCACTATCTCGCTCCCTAGACTCCTCTACAATTTTAAGAATGGTTTGAAATCTACTATCCAAGGAGTCCTACATTTGGTCTACCTTTGTCGATACTTCGGTTGTTAATTTTTGGAGTGGCAAGGTTTTCCTATTCACCATCTCTTCAAGTGGTGACTCTTCCTCCTCCTCACAGAATCTCACTCCCCTTTTTCGGAGTGAAAAATCTCAGTTGTACTCTACTGCACTTTCTCTCTTTTGTAGCTCCCCTTCTTCCTTAGCTACTTACTCTAGAAATCTATGAACTTGATGAGACCTAAGCTCTGATAGTCTTCCTTGGGCATATGTTCCAAGGGTTCTCCTAGTTTCATACCTAAGTCCATCTACGAGATGGCGTAGTTGATCCCATTGTGAATAACCATGGCTGGGGCAACAATGTAGAAGTGCATAATAACAGCCCATGGTAACATCCAAGGATTTATGACTTCCCTACTTCCATCCTTGGATTTGCTTTTTTAGGTTAGACACTCAGGAGTACGTTTGGTATTTATCATTAAATAGTTCTAACATCGTACTCCACCTTCAAATGGATTCTGGTTCTAAGGACTGGTGCCAACTTTCAGCTTCTTTTACTAGTATCCTTGGGAACAACTTTAGTTTTTTCCACTTGTTTTCTATGTTCTGCAAGGCACATGTATCATGGAATGCTTGTAAATGATTTTGAGGATCAATGTTGTATCCCCCTTCAAATTGTGGGATGTTATTCATGTTTAACCTCTTGATCCTACTATCCTTTTGGTGGCTTGTGGGAATTCTTATAGCCTTCGTTATATCTAACATGCTTCTAGTTGCAAGTAGGGGTTCTTCATGGCCATCTCATTCATAGTGTCTATGATGTCTATGTGGTTCTCTACTCTCCCTTCTTCCATGCCTTGATTCCCTAGAATGCCCTCATCCTTGTTCTCGACTATCTTGTTGGTGTTTCTCACTCTATTTACCTTTATTCTCATGGTTAGGCTCCTTATGACTACGTCTTGATATTGAAGGAGAGGGTGAGTGTGACAATGAAGGAGAAGAAGAAGGAACCATTGCCATGATGATGTTTTCTACCTTCCCTTCTGTGGTCCTGACCATGACCGTGATCACACTTAGAATGCCTACCCTTATCATGTGTTTGTGTTCCCTCATTGAACACTTTGTATTCATGGGGATCTGAACCAAGATTGTGAATTGTGGAGTGGAGGTTCTGATACACTACCTCCTGATCATCATTAAGAGGGAAAACGTCGTTTTGTGGAGAATCTATTAAAATAGGTTCACCACCCTCAATTTTGCTTAAGATGGGTGGAGCGTTATGGGGTCCTTTTCCCTTCAAAGATGTGTGATATCTCTCTTGCTACAAGTCCCTTTGACATTGTGCTTATGTGGGATGGTAGTCCCTTGTGTCATGATCGCATGCAACATACTCTGCGTACAAGGATGACATGCCTATTCATGAAAGAGCATGAAGGAGCATGTTAGGGACTGATCAGTCTAGGGGTAACACAATGTTACCTTTCAAGTCTCTCCAACGCAGTTGTCCATCTTGATGGAGAATAAAAGTAAAGTCGGGTACATACTCATCATGATGAATATATACCACATGGAATTGTTGAGGGACTGGTGGATCTTGGTTACGTGTGTTGTGCTGCCGACTGTCTCTTGTGTTATTCCTAGGTGGTGAGGTGCTCTTATGTGTAGAAGAAGACATTTTGTCTTATTTAGTGTGCAATTTACCATTGTATTATCTCTTCTTGATTAACCCTAAGGGTTTGTTCTAGCTTCCCAATGATGTGGAGGATTTCCTATGTTCTACATAGTGCACAAACAACTAAGTCCCTGGCAACGGCGCCAATGATGAGTCGTGAGGTACCCCTACACTTAACCATACGAATATGAGCATTTCATGTGTGATTCGGTCGAACTCCAAGGACTAAGTGCTTACACACCTTAATGGAACACTTAAGGGTTAATCAATTGTTATCTTCCCAAACTTACTTGTATTGTCACGGTTGTATGGTTAAGTAAGTTTGAGGTATATGATTTTTATACTTTTTATCTTTTTAATGTCTTATGCTAAGGAGGGAAGGTGAAAAGAACTAAAGAGCTACTTTCACTAACTATTCACTAACTAATTTATAACTGTTCCTAACACCGGTATCTGTTCCCACTTGTTGTACACATCTTGAACTAGTGCAACACTGCTAGGATTACCAAACGCTAATCGTTATTAGGTTACCAAGCGTTACACACATGCTCTAAGCAGTCGTACTGAGTGTACTTAACTAGGAGAGTCAAGGGTTGAGAGAGATTAATTAACTAGAAAAGCATTTAAACATTTAACAATAATTAATTACTATTTAGCTTAGTCCATATGCTACAAGGTTTATTAGAGATTCCATCTTTATTGCTGTACACAAACGTGTGCTCAGGTACAATTTGCTCGAAGAAAGATCTGTTCACTTTAAGACTCCTATTGTGGGCACATGGAAATTATTCTAACTCTAGAATGGTAAAACTGCAAGATTTTGGCTAAGGGTCTAAGTCTAAGTGGCTAAAACAAGGAAAGCCACCTCTTATTTATAGATATCGCGACAAGCCGCAATATCACGTACGCGATATCGCAGCTCATCACTCTTTATAATAGTGAAATTCAAGAGATAATGGATTGTTTCTTGTAATTTATTTTTTCTTGGGAACTATTTTTTATTTTCTTTTAAACTTATTACATACCACCAAGTTATGAGTTATATTGTTTCCAAGGTCATTATTAAAAATTAATTAAAATGACATTCTAATAGGATGCAAGTTCAATTCCTAGATTTGCCATTTCCAACATTTTAGGATTCTAATTTATCAAATCTCAAGTTCAATTCCTCATGATCTAATATATTAGAAATTTAAAAATTATTTAATATTCAAACATAATATCCATCCATGTTCCTCCTTTTTGTCTTGGCAACATATCTTTTCTAATTTTACCGATAAATATGTAATTGTGCTCCATTTTACAAAAACATCCCTTCTTCTAAATCATGTCATAAGATGAAAGGAAAAAGGTTTTAAAGCCAAAACACAATAAGCTATATTGTCTAGCAATGCAAAGTGTTCATAATCTATTATTGCATTGTCTGATGACGCCTTCAATGGTCATCATATGACCTTTCTATAGCCATGAAGGGCATACTTATACTTTAATAACTCATGAAGCTAAAATGAATGATGCATCAAAAACATACATTGGAATTGAACATAATGAGAGGAGCAAGTGAGGCATAGGATGAAGATGGAGGGAGCAAACCACATGATACGAACAAGCAAGGGCTACATGAAGGGCATGTCAGCTATGGTAGTCTTGGAAGTGGAAAATCTAGAGGTGCTAGAATTGAGGAAACCAGAGAGGATAGTGGTCCTATGGGACTTTGGGGAGGATGCCTTAGAGGCATAGGTACAAGGTGGGAAAAGCTAGCTAGGGGGAAATTCTGCTAGCTTGAACCCTAGGGATGGGGGCATTAAGTTAGTCTCTTTGTCGAGGGAAATAATGTGACTGCAAGAGGCCATCACAAGATGAGCTAACCACTATGGACTTAAGCCTTATAGGGAATTTTGTGTCCTCTAGGTCATGACTGAGGCTAGATTTTATTATGCACTCAATGGTGTCCTCGTGGGCCATGGGGAAGGTCTAGGTTTTGTCACTTGTAGGGGATCTTCTATTATTTATTTTTCAAACTCTTGAGGAACGAGACCATGCCTTGTTGTAACCCTTATGCATTGGTGGCTTGGGATGCATTGGGAGATTGGCATTTTCTTGAGGGCTCTTATTTGGGTCAGGGTCTTGGGGATGCCCTAGGAGCTTTAGATGGTGGATTTCCTAAAGGCTTTGGTTGGCCATTTTTGGGAGTTAATCTCCTTTGATAAATTCATGACATCAAAGGAACAGATGGGATATGCAAGATTCTATGTTTGGAGGTCCTTATCCTCTAGTGACTTATTGAGGAAGTTCATCCTAGACCTACCTTCTAGGGAGGAGAAGCTCATAGTGTAGTATGAGAATGTTCACTTTGACATTTCAATCTCAGTCCTACCATAGCTTGGCATCTTGTGGAACCTACGATAAGGACAACCAAGCCACTAAGGATTGTAGGGTGCATTCTAGGGTATTTGGGCTAAACAAACAACGAAACACTAATGATTGAATGTTGGTGAGGAAAAAGGGATGAACCTCTCTTATGCCTTCTCCCCTAGGATGTGGGAAGGAGGACGCCTACCAAGGGATCATGGTAACTAGGAAGGATGATGTTGTTCCCCCTTTACCTCCCCCAACTCAAGGTTCCATTGTTGCCATAGGGGCCCAAGGCATTTGCACATCACCACTTAGTGTTTCTCTAAGGGGGAGCTCCTACCACTTGGGGATTGGGTCTTGGCAATGTGTGGCACAACCTAGCAACCAATGGCTCTAGTTGCCAGGAAGATTTTGAAGAAAGAGGAACATGGCTTTATAGTTTCTAATGAATCCCGAAAGGTGGGTAAACCTTCTATACAAGAAATATAAAATAAGAAGATGTAGTAGGATATTGACTTGGAATCTCAAGTGACCATCAAAGTGGTGTACAAAAAACCATCTGCTAATAGACCATGAAGATCTTAGCATGGAATTGCAAGGGACATGGTACCCCCTACAATAGAAGTACACTAAAAGAATTAGTGCATGATGAAGGTTGTACAATGTTGTGCCTCTAGAAAACTAAGCTACACACCATCCATTGTAATTTTCTATGATGGCAAGGTTGGTTTTCCTACTTTGTGAAAAGTTGGGCAAGGCTAGGGGACTAGCTACCCTCTCATGCATGCCTTTTGATGTTGTGGATGAATCTTCCTAGAGTATCACTATGTTCTTGACCTCAAAGGAACTCTAGATTATGAACTTCTATGATCCTTAGAATTGAGGAGAGCATCTTCATGAGCTTCACAAGATTGCTAGTCATGTTCCTAACCATCGCATGTGGCTGCTAATTGGGGATTTCAATTAGCATCTATATGCTTGGGAGAAAACTAGGGGAGAGATTGACCCTCCACCTAGAAGTCATGACTTCTTGCAAATGCTCTAGGATTACAACTGAGTGGAATGTGATATTAAAAGCTACCTTTTCACTTGGAGTAATAGGAGAAAAGGTAAGGATTATATCCTCTCCTAGATTTATAGGGTCTGGGTTGAAACTGAGAGATCCTTCTTAATAATGAGGTCTTAGTTACTAGCCATGAGTGACAGGCTTCCAATTGTCATGCGCTTTTTACATGATCTATAAACTAGATAGGCTAGGACCTATGCCTTTTAGATTTGAGTGGGCATGGTTGAAAAAATGATGGTTGCGAAAGATGATGACAAAAATATGGGAAAAGTATCATGCATAGATAGAGCCTTAGGATTTTTTGAAACAAGGGGTCTCATGTGTCAAAAAGAAGAGTAGGAGCCTATAGATGATGGAGAAGTACTCTTTCATGACTACTTGGGCTATGCTCTAGCAATGGTTGTTGAGCATTTGGGCCCAATAGGAGAATGGTGAATCTTTAGAGGAGGAGGAACAAAACTTACTTATGGAGTTGTAGCTGCTAGCTAGGGAAGAGGAGTAGTACTAGAAGGAGAGATTGAGTGTTCAATGGCTTAGGGAGGGGGGATAGGAACACTCTCTTCTTCTTTGCCACTACAAAACCTAATAATCAACTCAAAAATATTCACTACATTCTTCAAGGACAAACCCTCTTACATGATTCACATAGCATTAGTTAAGAGATGCAGAAGTTTTGGGTGGGGGCTTGGATGGGGGGAAGTTCCTCCCCTATCTCCATCTAGATTCAAGAGGTCATCAGGGAAGAGGATAATGATGAGCTAGTTTCCCCAATCACCATGTTGCAACTTTGAAGCCATGGCTTTCCTCAAAACTACTAAGGCCTCAAGATCAAATGGCTATCCTATTGAGTTCTTGAAGGAATTTTTAGATATCCTAGGACGTAATATTTTAGGTGCCTTCAACTACATGCTAAAGTGAGGATAGGTTTTCCATGAGATTAACTCTCATGAATTGCACTTATCTTGAAGATCCCAAACCCGATGATGTTCATGCCCTACAAACTAGTTGGGGTGTGTAATATGCTTCTTAGACTCTTCACCAAAATTATCATTAGATAGCTACAACCATTGATGTCATCTTTGATTGGTGTCCACTAGGCTAGATTTGTTAAGGGGGGATATATCCAATATTGGATCCTATTTCTTTAGGAAGTCATGCACTTGATACAGAGAGCTAGGTTCCCTGGTATGTGCATCAAACTTAATATTGTAAAGGCCTATGACACCATTTAGTGGGATGCTCTTTGGAACATTATGCTCATGAAAGGAATACAAACAAAATTTGTGGCCCTCTATATTAATCTTCAAGCCATGGGAGCCTACTCCTTTGATTTGCATGGGTGGCTTTGAGGGTTTTCCTACCCCAACGAGGGGCTATGTTAAGGTGATCCCCTTTCTCCCTATCTATTTATCATCATTATGGATTCAATAAAGCTTTATTATTAGATGGAGGAGGTTATAGGGTTAAAAAATAATGGGATTACCTACATCACTGAACATTATGTTGATGACATGATTATTATAACCTAGGTAGCCATCCCACAACCCTTGGCTATTAACAGGGCTCTAGACAGAATGGTTAAAGAAGGTTGGAGCCTAACTGAGGAATGCAATACACTTCTTCCACATAGAGGGGCTAGGTAAAATGTGGGTTTTTCAGAAGCTTTGGATTTTGCAAGGTATAATGTAGGACTCATCTAGGAGTACCCATGTTTTCCTAGGATAGACTAGCAACCTAGACTCATTTGATTTAGAGGCTTCAATCTTGGGTAGGTCATTGGACTACATGTTTTTTGACAAGAAAAGAAAAATCATTTTGGCCACATTTGTCCTTTTGACCATCATTAGACATGCAACCTCCATTATTGCCTTGTTGAAGGGTGTCATCAACAAGGTCAACCAAATTACATGGAATTTCATATGATCCACAGGAAAAGGGAGGGAATGCTTGCACATGGTCTACTAGGAAAAGGTGGTCTAGCCTAAGCATGTGGGAGGTTTGGAGGTTCTAAGGTTTGAAGATGTTGTTTTGATGAGATACCAAGAAATTATAAATAGGTTCATACATGATTATGACTGCTAACTGCAATGGGTGCAAATCCTTACTAACAAGTACGAGGCTTGCACAATAGCCTCTGGGAACTCATACATATGGTAGAACCTTTGCAATTATTTCGATAAGATAACCCAATGGGGGATGATAGGGATCCAACCACATGAACTCATCAAATTTAAATATCCAACAAAACATGATTAGGATACTGCGTGAATGGGGTAGCTCCCAAAGAAAAATAAATGCTTTTGGTAGCTTCTACTGCATAGAACATTGCCCAATCATGCCTACTTGTAGCATGGTGAGTAATAAGTATTGATAGCTACCCCCTCTATAGGGCTAATATTGAAATGATACAAAACCTATTCTTGTTGTGCCCCTACTCTTTGGATGTTTGACACACTGCCACTCTTCCTCCATCACTACAAGTGCATGGGGATTCACCTACCACTATTTCTCAATGTGTTTATGTATATTATAAATGAATCACTTATGCTATGAAAAACATACATGTTTCAAGCCTTGATGAATAACATAAAGAATCTCTTTATCTTTTCTTTTCAAATCTGATTGCTGAATACTTAGCATTCACATAGTAGCAGCTAGAGATAACAGATGCCAAACTTACATGAACATACAATAAAGCATGTGCATGAGATATCCACACTGATACACATACATAGAGAGAGTTCACAAAGGAGCAGTGTAATTAGTTTAAGAAATCATTTTGATGCACATAGGTCATGAAACACATAAATAATCAAAACATAGTAGCAACATCACAAACAATGCAACATTCTTTTCATTCATTCCATTAATAGATGATGAATCAAAAAACACTACATCCTTAGTTTATGCATCCATAGTAGTATAGATCAACACAACATAGATTTAATCACAACGAAGCATCATAAGTTATTCTACTAATCACTAATACATCATTTAGCCAATGCATACAAGAGGTATCATGGAACATACACGTTATGAGTATATTAACAATACTCAAATCTATTATAGCTATACAAACATGGATAGATCAATAAGTTAGCATCAAATCATACAAATCATCAACACTTAAATTCATCAACATAAGTGATGAGTGGCGAGATACCCCCACACTCAACCATACGAATATGAGCGTAGCATGCGCGATTCGGTCAAACTCTGCAAACTAAGTGCCTACACGCCCCATGGAACTCTTAGGGTTAATTATTCGTTGTCTTCCCAAACTTACTTATAGTTTTCATGGTGTATGGTTAAGCAAGTCTGAGGTATATGATTTTTATGCTTTTTATGTTTTATGTCTCTTATGCTATTGAGTTGAAGGGTTGAGAAACTAATTACTAACTCTAACTAATGAACTAAGTCTAAATTACCTAGCGTCAGCATCCGTTCCCACTTCCCGTACACACCCTGAACTAATGCAACCATGGCTACCAAACGCTAATCATTGCTGGGATCACCACGCGTAACACATGTGCTCGAAGTGGTTGTACTAAGGCACCTAACTAGGAGAAAAGGGTTGAAAGAGAAAATAGTAAATAACAAGTAATAAATAATAATAATAAAATCCTATTCCACGCACTACAAGGTTTATCCACGAAGCTTGTCTTTATTGCCATACACAAACTTGTGTTCAAGTACAATGTCTGCTTGAATAAAGATTCGTTCACTTTGGGACTCCTACTGCGGGCACATGGAAAATATTCTATCTCTAGAGTGATCAATCTGCTAGAGTTTCCCTACTGTCTAGCGTAGGATGAAGAAACAAGGGAGTGGCACCTCTTATTTATAGATATGATGACACACCACGATATCGCGTATGCGATATCACAGGGGAAGACACGATATTGCGAGGGATGCAATATCGCAAAGGCCACGATATCGCATCCCATCATACCCCCATGACTAAATGAAAACTCATCCTCAAGTTCCTTACAATAATATCGGGACGGTATGGGATTATTGACTCAAATGAAACTAATGGGATGACATGTGAACAGATCATCATTACAAGACTCAACACACTGGTGTTCATGACAACAAGGGTGAACACCTTATTACATTGACATCAGGCCTCATTTGGCAGCTGAGAGAAAAGAGGAGAGAGAAGAAGTCTTGTTGCTGCCAATGCCAAGATTGCACCTTTCATTGTCCATCTGTAAGCGCATCATCGTTCTTGCTCCTTGCATAGCTTCTTTCAGCACTACTCCATTCCAAGTGCTCCCTCTAGATCTAATCTGTTGCTGCAGGATCACCATCTGCACACACAACACAACCTTGCCTCAGTAAAGGGTCCATTGGCTAGGTTGCGGTATGGCTGATTATGGATCTGGAGATATATAAATGATGACTATCGAAGGTGTAGGGGTTAGGAGAAAATCAAAAAAATTGGGCCCCATACCCCCAATGACTAATCGTGAACCTCTGGTAGCAAGAGCATGTAGAAAGAATAAGAACAAGAAGATGGAGAAAAAGAGACAACTAGGACATTGATGACATAGATGTCAAGATGGGAATGAAAAAAAATAAAATTAATTACAAAATGTTAAGGGAAAGATGTTAACTGGTGCACCAAATAGGAATGTCAATGGGTCCTCCCCAAAGTTGGCTCATGCCCTTAATGCCCTGAAAAACCCACATTCAAAGAGTCCATAGGCTCAGGGAATGTCCTTTGGAACAAGAGTTAAAGTCTTAACCGTAAGAATTTACCAAAAAGAAAACGATGTATCTAACAAAATATACACTAATGATACAACCGACAATGAGGTGAACAATGGAGAGAAGGATGGAGAGAGGAGAATGGAATGGAATCCCAAGAACAAGGTGGTGTACAAACCCTTATGTGGTTCATGATTAATGTGACTTGGCAAATCTCATTCCAACTCCGGCCTCAAACCAACCACATCTAGTGACTTCACATTAATGCACTTGGCCAAACCATCCACTTGAGTAACAAGAATGCATCTCCAAAGAGCCACCACCATTCCGATGAAATAATTGAGGAGAGAATGGGAATTGAGAAGGGCCTTAGTTAGAGGGAACGTTTTCGGTTCCATAACTAGTGCTTGTAGCCCAAGTTTATTTTGTCTAAGGGGTGTGCTTTAAATTCTCACTTTCTTTGTTTTTTTTTTACTTTTTTGTTTTCTTTGTTTTCTTTTCTTTTTTTTTTCTCTGGTTTCTTTTCTTTATCGTTTTATCTTTGTTTTTTATTTTTTTTTTGTTTTGTGTTTTTATGCGTGAGAACCACATCATGTAAAGACTTCTTGTTTTTATTGTCTCAGCTTCCGATAATTGGGTAACATTGGAACGACAAGAAAACTCAAGAAGAAAACATCCAAGCACCCAAGAGAATGGCCAACACAAATGCATCAAGTTCCCGTGAAGTCACACCCTTTGCAAACCTTGAGTTCTTCCTTAGTTTGAGAAGTACCCAGTCACCGATTCATTAAAGTTCTTATTAGAAAGGAGACTGTACATTTCCAAGCTAAGAGAGACCATAGACTTTGTGGATGAATGGATGAAGTGGACTCATTTCCTGCCATATCAAAAGAAACATACCTTAGTATCAACAACGTAACTTAAAGGTAAAAACGAAACATTAGCAATCAATGAGAAAAATAGCTCATACCATCGTGAAGAACACTTATTGGGTGACAAACTTATAGGATGGTTAACACACACACAACACACAAAAAATGGAAAAGTGTAATAATGTTGTAAAACAAAACCAAGAAAAGTTAAAGAAATTTGCAATACAAAAATTGTAAAACAAAAACTTGTAAAACAAAACGTGTAAAAAAATATATGTGTAAAACAAAAATGTGTGAAACAAAAACCTGTAAAACAAATATGTGTAAAATAAAAATGTGTGTAACAAAAACATGTAAAACAAAAACTAAAAAGAATTAAGGACCTCTAATGATTAGCATAGGTGGTCATCTCCCCCATGACTGAATTGTAAGGAAGAGATCTGAAATGATGGATGTCTATTTGAATTTCGTAAAAGTGCCCAACTTCTCCCTATTGATGTTTTTAGGTTGAGAGGTGGAAGTTGGCAACGCTCATATTACAATGTGTCTATACCTTCATTGTTAGCATGAGTTTCCTTAGTTCGTTTCATGCATATTAGTTTGCTCTTTCTAGTAGCCGTTAACCACAGGGTGTCTACTACTGGTGTGGTTGCTACATACAGGCACCTTTGTATTTGCATTTCTTGGGCACATTGATCACATAGAAGAAATTCTGAACACTCTTCCATGTCATCATCCTCTGAGTCATTGAATGTGATGCACAGAACTTTCTTCTTCTCAATCTTTCCATATATGTTTATCTTAGATATCTGCAAGGAAAGATCATAGATCCCTAGGTATGCATCTACTGTACTTAGCCATGGCCTTTCCATTATAATTGGGAAGCCCCCATTGTTACTGTTAACTTCAATCACCAAGAAGTCAACTGGGTATGATCACACACACACAGTGGTAATGATATCCTCCACCAATCCTAAGGGAATGGTGATGGACTGGTTAGCTAGCTCCAGTTGAATGTTGCTCTTCTTAAGTTGGGGCAGGTTCCAGGCTTGATACATTTCTTGTGAAATTAAATTAACTCCAGAACTTGAGTCAAGAAGAGCCTTATGTGGTTTGTTCTTGGTGATTTGTAAATTGATTAAGGGGCTTCCATGATCAAATAGCTTCCTGGGAAGGTGGCCTACCTTGATCGAGTCGGTTACGGTATGCGTTAACATAATCGTATGCGTATAGCTCTATTGGATTGAAGGATGCTCCGAAGTGTTAGATGGTGGAGGAGTGTACATGGGCTCAACTGCTTGTTGTTGCGAGAGTTTTTTGGGCTTCTGGTTCTGAAGAAAGACCTTCTCTTTTTACAGTTGTCAGAACCAGCAGCAAGTTGAATATTTACAGCTCTCGCAGCGTTACGTTGCTACGGTTGAGTAGGGAGTTCCCCTTGCATTGTTGGAGTAGGTGGTATGGGAACTACAGGTGGAAAAGGTATGGATGGAGTTGGAGGATGTGATGAATGTGGGATGTCTCCTGAAGGAGAAGGATTCCTCCTAAAGTACTCCCAAACTTGGTAGTGACATTGGGGAGTTGTGTGACCCATAGAGTCACTTGGAGAAACCAGTTGCTACACATAATATCCATATGGGTCTGGTTTCTGGTAAGGGTACTGTTGTGTTGGTGGTGGCATCCCCCATGACTATGGGTGTTGCCACTGTTGATGCTATCCGATGGGTTGTGGAGGAGTTCCACTTGGATAGTACGTTAGTGGTTGGTGGAACTGCCTTGGGTTACCTTGAGGATAAGATAACCTTTGGGGTGTTTGTTGTTGGTTAAGTCTTGGATTAAGTGCATACATCCCGGACTCCTGTAGATGTGAGATAATTGGACAACATCCCTCAGGATGGTCATATTGGTAGATCTCACATCCATCATCATTGTCTGTTTCTAAATCCACAGCCTCATCGGAGATAGTAATTTTCCCCTTACCCTTGTTATGTGCAGGGCCTGAATTCCTCCGCTTTGTCTTATCTTTGTCACTACTTCATTCTTCCTTAGACTCTTCTATGATTTTCAAGATACTTTCAAGTCTGGAGTCTAAGGAATCCCACAATTGATCCATCTTAGCCGATACTTCTGTTGTTATTTTTTGAATTGGCAAGGTTTTTTTTTCACCAACTCTTTGAGTGGTGACTTATCCTCCTCATCACAAAATTTCACTCCCTTCATCTAAAGGGAGGGATCGTGGTCATATTCTTCCACACTTTCCCTTTTTCATAGCTCACCTTCTTCTTTTGCTACTTATTCCAACAAGCGATGTACTTCATGGGCTCTAAGTTGTAATAGTCTCCCTTGGGCATAAGTCCCAAGGGTTCTTCTAGTTTCATGCCTTAGCCCATCCATGATGTGGTGAAGTTGATCCTGTTGAGCATACCCATGGCCCGGGCAATGATGTAACAATGTGTAGTAGCAAGCCATGGCAGCATCCAAGGGTTCATAAGTACCTTGTTTCTAGCCTTGGATTTGCTTACGCAAATTAGACACTCTGGAGTATGTTTGATACTTATCGTTGAAGAGTTCTAGCATTGTACTCCACCTCCTGATGGTTTCTAGCTCTAAGGATTGGTACCAACTCTTTGCTTCTTTGGTGAGTGTCCTAGGAAACAACTTAAGTTTTTGCCACTCATTTTCTATGTTCTACAAGGCGTAGGCATCGTGGAATGCCTATAAATGATGTTGCGAATCTGAGTTGTATCCCCCTTTGAAGCGTAGGATATTGTTCATGTCTAAGCGCTTGATCTGACTGTCTCTTTGATGCCTTGTTGGAATCCTTACAGCCTCCATTATGTCAAGCATTCTTTGGGTTGCAAGTAGGGGCTCATCATGATCATCTCTTTCATGATTCCTGTGATGTCTTCGTTGTTCCCTACTTTCCCTTCGGTCTTGCCCTTGTCCTCTCTCTCGACTTTCCCATTGAGGTCTCTTGTTTTGTCTACTCCTATCCTCACCATTATGTTCATGGTGGCTGCGCCTAGATGTGGAAGGAGAGGGTGAGTGATGAGATGAAGGAGAAGAAGAAGGGAAACCATCGCCATGATGATGTTTCTTGCCTTCTCTTCGACTACTTCAGCCCCGATCATGATGATGATCTAAGTGCCTATCCTTAGCATGAGTTGTTGTTCCTTTTGTGAACAATTGGCATTCACGGGGGTCAGAACCAATGTTATGTATCGTTGATCATAGGTTCTGATGCCTTACCTCCTCACCATCGTTAGGAGGGGGAACATCATTTGTTAGAGAACCCGTTATAATGGGTTTGTCATCTACTATTTCGCTAAGGACATGCAAACCTTTGCCCTTCATCAGTGTATGTTGGCTCTCCTGCCTTAAGTCCCTAATACGTTGTGCTTCTATAGGATGATAATCCCTCATATCAAAGTCTTCCACAACGTATTCGGCATACAATTCTGTCATGCCAATCTATGCCAAAGCATGGAAGAGCATGTTAGAGACTAATCAATCTGGAGGTAACACGATGTTACCTTGCAAATCTCTCCATCACAGCTATTCTCCTTGATGGATGATAAAGGTAAAGTTTGGAATATACTCATCAGGATGAGTATAGTCTATTCAGTATTGTGGAGGACTTGGTTGATTTCGGTTATGTGCTTTTGATTGTTGAGTGTTTCTTGTATTATCCCTAGGCGATGAGTTTCTTTTGTTAGAAGAAGACATTGTTATCGGTGTGCTAATTACCGTTATTTAAATTTTTCTTTTAATTAACCCGAAGGTTCATTTAGGCTCCCAAAAATGTGAGTGATATCTTATGTTCTATTCGGTGCACAAACACTTAGTCCCTGGCAATGGCGCCAATGATGAGTGGCAAGATATCCCTACACTCAACCATATGAATATGAGTGTAGCACATGTGATCCAATTGAACTCCATAGACTAAGTGCCTACACGCCCCATGGAACACTTAGGGTTAATTATTCGTTGTCTTCCCAAACTTACTTGTAGTTGTCACAGTGTATGGTTAAGCAAGTTTGAGGTATATGATTTTTATGCTTTTTATGTTTTATGTCTCCTATGCTATTGAATTGAAGGGTTGAGAAACTAATTACTAAATCTAAATAATGAACTAAGTCTAAATTACCTAGCATTAGCATCTGTTTCCACTTACCGTACACACCCTGAATCGATGCAATCGTGGCTACCAAACGCTAATCGTTGCTAGGATCACCACGTGTAATGCACATGCTCAAAGTGGTCATACTGAGGCACCTAACTAGGAAAAAAGGGTTAAGAGAGAAAATAATAAATAACAAGTAATAAATAATAGGTAATAACTAACAATAATAAAATCCTATTCCATGCATTGCAAGGTTTATCCACGAAGCTCGTCTTTATTATCGTACACAAACTTGTGTTCAGGTACAATGTCTGCTTGAATAAAGATCCGTTCACTTTGGGACTCCTAATGCGGGCACATGGAAAATATTCTATCTTTGGAGTGATCAATCTACCAGAGTTTCCCTACTGTCTAGCCTAGGATGAAAAAATAAGAGGGAGTCACCTCTTATTTATAGATATGATGGCACACCGCGATATCACATCCCATCAATAAGCATATCAACGACACTTAAACCCATCAACACGAGCATATTAATAGTACTTAAATTCATGACCATTCTCAAATTCTAGATAAATCCTTGGATTAACACTAAATCATACAAATCATGAACACAAGAACATTGACAACACTCAAATCCATCACCATCATTAGATCATAATTAAATTTACAAATCAATACCAAAGCACACAAATCACAAGTGCATGGTTAACACCATTCAAGTTTGTCATATTATATAATCATAGGTAAATTCACAAATTAGAACCAAACTATATTCATCATGACAACAAAGCACACTCACAATTACTATTTCAAACATCAAGACATCAACCTAAGGAAAGATGGATCATTACAAGGCACTACAGAAAAAATACCAAACAGACGATTGTGTGTTACTCAGTGTGAAGTCAACTAGGAGTTGCTTAAAATTTATAAAGCATTCAAAATGTTTTCCTCATTTTCATGGCCCTTTTTCTATCCTAGAAAGGGTAGGGGAAGCAGCATACAATTAGCCTTGTAATACTGCAAAGCATAGATATGTTTATTCTTTTCCAGAACTTTTCACTTCAAGATATGCATGAACTCACTTGAAGAAATATTAGTATTGATGAAATGAGCTTTGGTGAAATTAATTAGTTTATATTGTATATTCATAAACTCATGTGTTTAGATATTCATCCCAAGAAAACTATCATGAAAAATCATAAATTGTTTCATGCAACTTTCTATTTTTGGGAACATCAATAGTAGTTTGGATGGATGAAACTAAATGAACATATCATTATTGTAAAAGGTGCAGAATAACAAAAGGAAAAAAACTAGATAGAAGATTCTATAGGAAAATATTTTCTAAAGGTGATAGAAGGAATAAAAGGAAAATTTCTTGTTTCATTTTCAATGTCAATCATTATACATCCAAGTTCTCACAATAAAAATATGATAGATTAAAAAAAATTTCTTTGCACATCATATTAGTGAAGCCCAATATGAAATAGTAAGTGATACTAAAAGTTGTTGTTTACATATTGAAATTTTTCTAAAGAAGATACATTCAACTCATATTCAAATATGAAAACTATTGTTCAATGCATTAATCAACTTGATATAAAAGTTGACAATTATAGTAGTTGTAGCTCTAATAAATCTTATAAAATTAATATGCATAAGCAATAAAAAATTGCCAAACAAGAAGTAGAATAATTAAGAAGAGCTTATAAAAAAGTCTCAATATATGATGTTGCCAAAAAATTATCATATTAGAAGAAATATTTTGATGCTAGGGACAAATAAAATATGATTGTAGGAAAAGGCTATTGTAGATCTAGTTGAAGAGGATAAAATGTTAACATCCTCATAAGACTTTGAAGAATGAGCATAGAAAGAAGATAAAATGTTAACATCCTCATAAGACTTTGAAGAATGAGCATAGAAAGAAGATAAATACCACATGCATCCTACTAGATTTATATTACAACCATACTTTAACTTGAAGCCTCCCCATCCAAAGTTGTAAGTAAGAAAGGACACTTAGACAAGCAAGAATAAAAGAATTATAAATTTTTAGTGAAAGATCATAGAATGAATTAGCTGAATTGCAATCTTTTGAACAAGCTACTAATAAAGAATGGTATGAAATCAAAATTAAATCTTCTAATGAAAATGCATCTTCATTTTTTAGGATAGGAATGGTCTCTTAGTTAAAAAACCTTGTTATATGTAACTACAAATTAAAATATAAGGCTTAAAGCTTTGATTCTGTTTCAGGAATCATTGATTCTAGTGCAAAGCCTAGCCTAACCCATTTTTCAATACTTTTTGAAGATCTTTGACATAGACATTTTGGTATCTTCTTGCAATTCAATGATAGTAGAAGGATGTCTAAATATTATGTAGATATTCTATTTTTATTCCATGATAGTGTTATCCTCATTAGACATCTCTACTATGAACTATTAGAGTATGATATGATTATAGGCATAGACAAGTTAGACATGCTAAGCCCATATAGTACAAATAAAAGGTTTATTAAATTTCTTAATGGTGATATTATTTTTTTAAAAAAATCAAAATATATATCCAGGTTTCCTTCTAGGCAAAGGATGAAAGAAATATCTAGTGTATAATAAATTTTGTTAAGACTCATGATGTAGAATTCTAGGGTGGACCTATGATAGGTTAGAAATGGTTCAATAGATTAGGTTTATTATTGTTGTAAAAATGATTGTTGTATTAAAATGATTAATCTACTTTTTTTACAACTCTATCATTAACGTGTATAAAGTTTGCTTAATGTGTATCAAATTGATTCATTAAGAATTGATTTTCGAAGGACAAGGTCCAAGTTACAAAGTAGTTGGACTCTTATGAAAAAGTTTATCTATTATACCAGTATTAATGATAATTATTAATTTACCATGGTAAAGTTCAACCCAAAAGACAAAAAAAAGAAAAGAAAGAAAAATGTGACCAAAATAACTCTCCTCATTATTACGATGATAAAATTATTTTACTGTGATAGAACAAGACTCTTTTGGATGGGGCTAGTCATTGGCCTCTTGGCCAAAATAATTGTATCAAAAACCAACTGAAACTTGAGTTTATTAAAGCATAAAATAAAGGTATGTATACAATGGAATAAGCAAGTGGTTTCATAACTGAATACCCACTTATTCAAATGTTTGATAGTTATCTAATTAGTACATGTTAAAGCTGTAATCATAAAGTGGTTACTATTATAACAAGTAACATAACATTAAATACACACTACTTAACTACTCCTACATAAATAAATATTAATATTTATTCTTTTAATAGTAATATAATATGTTAATAACTATGAAATAAAATTAAGAAAAACATAATTTTATCTATATCCTATAATCCTAAGACTAAGATCCATAAATATTTTGCCTTATGATTCAATAAATTTCCATAATTAAAATTGAAAGCACAAAATCTACTTGCTACAATCAAGAAGGCCTCTAGTCACTACATCAATGCCCAGGTTATGGTCGATCTATCCATACATTTCCGATGCCAAGTCTACAATGAGATTGTCATATGCAATAACACTGATTTTTAGCTACAACTTTTTACAAGTAGATAAAGAAGACTTTCCTTCAAGTGGAAGTGCCAAAAAGTGAGTCTTCTACTAGATTTAAGCAAATTCTAAATAGAGAACTATCTTTGTAATTTTTATACCAAAAAATTAAAATATTTTTTGATAGTATTACGGTCATGATTGTATCTTGTATTTCAATTTCAGGTCTTCTTGGAGGTACTAGTTAGTCTCTTATGTAATCATCATAGAAAACATACTAATTTAGATGTTCCCACAAATATTGCCATCTATTGAAGTTGACAAACTCACTATATAACCACTAAGTTGATAGCTTAATGGTAAGGTCATAGTTGTTCCAAATCATGAAAAAGTCATATGTGTGCACAAAATGCATACAAAATGATATCTGTGTCATGTCTTATATTGTTAACTTCAAGTCTTGTCCATGTTGACCTTTAATGCTACACATGGGAGAGCTATGGGTTCCCTATGTTTTTATGGGTGTCCAGCCTTAAAGATGCCCTAGATTTAACATGTAACTTAAAATGTTAACAAAGCTTAATGTCTAATATATTGTAATTTTTAGGTGTGATTTTCTCTAGAAGTTTTGAAAGGTTAACTTCTTTAATTTAGTTCACAAATAGATAGATATTTTTTCAAAATAATAATAATAATAATAAAATGTTTTTGGAGATTAAGCATGGAATTATTATTTTACCTTTTGAATCTATATAAATTAAAATTTTGAATGATTTTATAGGTTAACTAAAAAGTGTTTTGAATTATTCTCATTTATAATAATATGTGATGGTCCAATGGCTACACATCTGTTGAATTATTGATAAGAATTAGATACTAATTTGCTATAAAATTTGAAATGCTGTTTAGTGTGGCTTGTATTTACTAGTAAAGGAGGATGCATCAGATGATGGCAATGAGAGTGATGGTCACTTGCTCAATTCAATTTTCCACCTCTTACAGGTATATAACTATATCTGGCTATCTACTTTAAGAAAGAGTTGATTTTGAATTTTTTTTGGTAACTATGCAAAATGATTACAACTTAAAAATGATATTTGTAAATTTGCTTTATGGAAAGCATTTTCTACTATTGTCAAAATAAACTAGAAACTCTTTGCATATCCAAAATGTTTGAAAAATGATCTCCACATGCATATTTAAGCATTTTTTTTATAAAATACCTAGCAAGCATTCTTTAAAAAATGTCTAAAACTATAGTGCTTAGCACTGTAAATGAAAGCCAACCCAATATTAAAATTTATTAATGTTACAACCAATCATACACATGACAATCTAAATGTCACCACCAAACTAAACACAACCTTACAATAAAGTATGCAAACACACGCTTCCATAGTTATTGAGCCCAAAACCCAAGCAAAAAAATGGTTTGTTATAGTATGAGTTATACAAAGATCAAAATTAAAACTCAANACTAGGCTAACACCTCATTATTACATTTGGCTAAAAGACATAAGAATCATTAAAGGCATCAATTGCTTTCCCTTCAAAGGACTTGAGGACCCAAGTCAATTAGCATTTTTAGTTAGCTTAAATTCTTGCAAATTTTGCTACAAAGTTCCATGTTTCATATTTTAGAATTAAGTCAAGAAATTCAATGAACAAACATAAGAGATAGGACTGAAATCAATTGCATCCCTTTTAAAGGAAGAATAGGAAATTGCTATATTGATTAACAAATGTTCATCAAAATTTTGGTGTAAGTTTTATGCCTCTTAATTTTAGTTAACAAAAGAAA
>MNCI01008406.1:98682-124893 GCA_015680685.1 Gnetum montanum | reverse complement strand
GGTAGCATAGTAGGATTGTCTTGAAGAAATTGCTTATTTGAGCCTTGGAAGTTTGAACAATTTGTAGTTATTGAATTTGGGATAACTTTATTGTGAAGTGTTTACTCGTGTCATTTTACCTTGTTTAAACATTTGAGGTCTTAACACAAATTTGTTTCTTTTCTGTCTATTTCCATTGAATCTTTCTCTATTTCTAAGTTTTTTTTTGTGGAACTATCTCTTTCTCTGGGGAAAATTAGAAGTTGATTCGTGGAGTTGTGCTTAAATTTTTTTGCAAAATTTTATTTGTTACAAGTAGGTATTATACAAACCACATAGACTAGGCAATTAAACAAAATAGGAACTCTCAATAACTCATAGTACTTGGCAAAGTTGGCTGAATCTCTTTAAGATAAGCCATTAGTAGTTTATAGACAATGCAATCGTTTCATTTTTCACAACCGCATACCGCAACAGCACACACACATATTCACATTAACTACTAAGTCTATTTGGAGGTATCTGGGCCTTGGTGTTGCCAAAGACTGGCAAGCACCTAAACCCTATTCGAGGACGCTCGTTGGTGGTCGCATCCCAAACGGTTGCCAACAGTAGGATGGTGAGTAACTTTTGCAATTAAGAGTGGCTCCTAAGAAGAAATAGCACAGAGAATCTTGTATAGTCATGATGAAGGTGAGAACTTATGTACATTGCTTGAGAGTCAAGTTCTGAATGCTTTAAATTACAATATATTAAAATTATAGATGAGATTTCTACTTCATGATGGATATCTTCATGGTGGATAACAACCTTGAGCATGGGTGGAAAATTTTTGTAGCTTGTGAAAAACCAAGTGATGGGTGGTGAGTATGTCCAACATTCCATAATACAATTTACAAGCATTTTAGTAAACCATGTCATAATCCATGGATGGTACTATTGTTATTGTTTAGGAAGTTTGAGGATAAATCATTGTATTTTCACTTGGACTAGTAGTGGCTCTATTGTGTATGGTTTAGTCAAGGTGAGATGTATGATTATGATATTTTTTGACTATTGATTAAACTAACTAGAAATAGAAAAATTATTCAATTAACCTAATAAGTAATAAAATAAATTCTATGCTAGTCTAGGATGCTAAGTATCCATTCCCAACTTATGGTACACATCTTGAACTCACATACCCACTACTGAGATTACCAAACACTATGTTATTGAAAAAACCAAGTACTAACATTGTTGGGATTACTAAGCAATTATGTGTTTATGCTCAAAGTTGGTCACATTCATTCCACCATGATTTAATGTGCATGAAATTGTAAATGCTATGCTAGGAAAGTAGTAAATAAACATTGGAAAATAAATACTAGAAATGAAATCTAAACTAAGTTAGAGTATTCTAATGGTATGAAATAAATCTCAATCTTTATTGTTGCTCATGAAATGTGTTAAAGTACATTCCACTTGAATAAAGACTCTAGAAAATCAACTCACAACTATACTGCAAGCACTCAATGATTGCTACTAAGAATCAAAATGAAATTGCAAGAGCCTGGGTACCAAATACATTTATGATGTCATATATGTAGTATGTGGGAAGTATTTATAGGCATAACTAACAATTATGATTTCTGATATCGTAGTTAGTCAGTTAACTATTCATCATACCCTCTTGACACAATACAAACTTGTCCTCAATTTAAACAAAATTAAGACAAAGTTTATTATAAAACTATGAGAGTGATATTAACAAATAGATAGATAGATTGACTAATTAGATGACTGAGTTCTGTATTACAAAATTTTATTCAATGGTTACAAAAGATTGAAAAAGCTTTAAACAAGTATAAAAGAATTATAAAATTTGTAGGAATCCTTAAAATTTCTATTGAAGAATCTTTAGGTTGTCTCTAGTAGTGGTGAATCCTTAGGTCTTGGTGGCTCTTGCAATCATTTGGCTGGCATTTCTTCCTTTATGTAGAAATATTACAAGAGCATTATGAATTTCTCATGATTGGTTCATGGATCACCTATAGTCCAAGCAAGCTCGGCCAAGTTATCACTCATTAGGACATTCCACAAATATAGTAGTTTGAAGAACATTTTATTGGTTTTCCATAAACTACATGGCAAAAGTGGTAAGCTCAACCTCAAACACTTATAATCATTTCTTGATCTCCTAGTAGTTAGCCATTCTTTTTATCAAGTCTTTTGAAACATCTCTTTGACCAATGTATTGTGCTTTGAGAACCACCAACTCCATACTTATTGATTGCAATTTCTGCTTAGCCTAGTCATGGAGTTGGAACTCACATTTCTAAAGCACAAACATGATGGCAAGCTACTTCTCTAGGCCTATTAGTTGTCAACATGACAAGTGATGAGACGCGATATCGCATGGGCTGCGATATCGCATCTACCCCTGCAATATCGTGTATGCAATATCGTAGCCCATCGCTAGTTCTATAAATAAGAGGTGGCTATCCCTTGTTTCTTCATCTAGTTCTAGACCCTTAGCTAAACTCTGGTAGTTTTACCATTCCAGAGATATAATAATTTCCATGTGCCTGCAATAGGAGTCTCAAAGTAAATGGATCTTTATTTGAGCAAATTGTACTTGAGCATACATTTGTGTACGGTAATAAAGACGAACTTTTTGATAAGCCTTGTAGCATGTGGACTAAGCTAAATAGGAATTAATTAATGTTTAATGTTTAACTGATTTCCTAGATAATTAATCTCTCTCAACCCTTAACTCTCCTAGTTAAGTGCATTTAGTACGACCGCTTCGAGCACATATGTAACGCTTAGTAACCCAGTAACGAGTAGCGTTTGGTACTCCCAGTAGCATTACAATGGTTCAGGGTGTGTACAGCAAGTGGGAACGGATACTGATGCTAGGATACTTAGAACTTAGTGAATAGTTAATGAAAGTTAGTTAATTAGTCTCTTCACCCTTCCCTCTTAGCATAGGTGTTAAAAAGATAAAAGATATAAAAATCACATACCTCAAACTTACTTAACCATACAATCATGACAAATACAAGTAAGTTTGGAAGGATAACGATTGATTAACCTTAAGTGTTCCATTAGGGTGCGTAAGCACTTAGTCCTTGGAGTTTGACGGAATCACATGCGAGACACTTGTATTCATATGGTTGAGTGTAAGGGTACCTTGCCACTCATCATTGGCGCCATTGCCAAGGACTTAGTTGTTTGTGCGCTACATAGAACATAGGATATTATTCACATCATTGGGAAGCTTAAACAGACCCTTATGGTTGATCAAAATAAAAAAATAAGATAACAATAAATAGAACATCGAACAAGACTAAAATGTCTTCTTCTTTGAACAAAAGCACTTCACCACCTAGGAACAACACTAGAGATAGTCGATGGCACAACACACATAACCAAGAACTACCAGTTCCTCAACAATTTCGGGTGGTATATATTTATCATGATGAATATGTACTTGACTTTACTTTTATCCTCCATCAAGATGAGCAACTGCATTGGAGAGATTTAGAAGGTAACATAGTGTTGCCTCCTGATCAAGCAGTCCCCAACATGCTTCTTTGTGCTCTCACACGAATATGCATGTCATAGTTATATGTAGAATATGTTGCATGTGAACACCAAGCAAGGGACTACCATCCCACATAAGTGCAATGTAAACGAGACCTTAAAATTGAGGGTGGTGAACCTATTTCAATAACGCTCCACCCGTCTTAAGCACAATTGAGGGTGGTGAACCTATTTCAATAGGTTTTCCACAAAATGATGTTTCCCCTCCTAATGATGGTGAGGAGGTGCTATATCAGAATCTTCACTCCACAATTCACAACCCTGGTTCTGATCCCCATGAACACCAAGTATTTAATGAGAGAACACGAACACATGATAAGGGTGAGCATTCTGATCGTCATCATGATCAGAGCTGGGACCACCAAAGAGAAGGTAGGAAACATCATCATGGTGATGGTTCTCCTTCTTCTTCACCTTCATCATCACATTCACCCTCTCTTTCAACATCAGGATGCAGTCATAAGGAACCTAATCGTGAGGATAAGGGTAAGCAAAATGAGAGACCTCAACGAGAGAGTTGAGAGCAAGGATGAGGGAATTCTAGAGAATTAAGGCATGGAAGAAGGGAAAGTAGGGAACTATATAAAAATCATAGACACTATGAGAGAAATGACCACAAAGAACCCCTACTTGTAACCTGAAGCATGTTAGACATCACGGAGGCTGTTAGAATTCCTACAAGGCACCAAAAAGATAGTAGGATCAAGAGACTAGACATGAATAATATCCCATGATTTGAGGGGGGATACAACGCTGATACTCAAAACCATCTACAAGCATTTCACAATGCTTTTTCCTTGTAGAATATTGAGAATGAGTGGCAAAAATTAAAGTTGTTTCCAAGGACACTAGTAAAAGAAGTGGAAAGCTAGTACCAGTCCTTAGAATCGGAATCCATTCAAAGGTGGAGTACGATACTAGAACTGTTTAACAATAAGTATCAAATGTACTCCTGAGTGTCCAACCTATTAAAGAAAATCCAAGGATGGAAGTAGGGAACTCATGAACCCTTGGATGCTGCCATGGGCTGATATTATGCACTGTTACATCATTGCCTAGGCAATGGTTACTCACAACAAGATCAACTCTGCCACCTCGTAGATGGATTTAGGCATGAAACCAGGAGAACCCTTGGAACATATGCCCAAGGGAGATTATCTAAGCTTAGGTCCCATTAGATTCATAAATTGTTGGAGCAAGTAGCTAAGGAAGAAGGAGAGCTACGCAAGAGAGAAAGTGTAGAAGAGTACAACCGTGATCCTTCCCTATGAAAAAGGGGTGTAATATTTTATGAGGAGAAGGATGAGTCACCACTCAAAGAGTTGGTGCATAGGAAAAATTTGCTACTTTAAAAGTTAACAACTGAGGTATCGGCAAAGGTAGATCAAATGTGAAACTCCTTAGATAGTAGATTTGAAACCATTCTAAAAATCATAGAGGAGTCTTAGGAGTAAAGTAGTGACTATGAAAAAAATAAGAAGAGGGATTTGGACCATGCACATAACAAAGGTAAGGGTAAAATGACTATCACCGAAGAGATTGTGGATTCTGATATAGACAATGATGGTGGATGTGAGATATGCTAGTATGACCATTCTAAGGGATGTTGCCCAATCATCTCACATATGCAAGAGTCTAGGGTGTATGCACTTAACCCACAACTTAACAAATGGCAAGCACCCCGATGGTTACCTTATCCCCAAGGTAACCCAAGGTAGTTTCACCAACCCTTAACGTATTATCCAAGTGGAACTCCACCAGAACCTATTGAGCAACACCAGTAGTGGCAATACCCACAGTTATGGGGGATGCCACCACCAAGGCAACAATACCCTTACTGGCAACTAGATCCATATGGCTACTATGTGCAGTAGTGAATCTCTCCAAGTGGCTCTGTTGGTCATGTGACCTCACAATGTCACTACCAAGCTTGGGAGTATTATAGGACTCCTTCTCCTGGGAACGATAGATCACATGCATACCATCCTCTGAATCCATTCGCCACTCTCACACCAATAGCTCCACTACCACTCGCTCTAGCAATGCAAGGGAAACTCCCCACTCAACAGCAATAACGTAATGCTACGAAAGCTGTAAATCTCCAACCCACTGCTGGTTGTAACAACCATATAAAGAGAAGATCTTTCTTCCAAACCAATAGCCCAAACAACCTCTCACAACCACAAGAGGTTGAGCCTCCGAATGTTCCTCCATCAAATAAGGCTTTGAAGCTCCCTTCAAACCAAGAACAAATCTCAATGCATACGATTATGTTAACACATACCATCACTGACTAGATCAAGGAGGGCCACCTTCCCAAGAAATTCGCTGATCTTGGAAGTCCCTTAATTTATCTCCAAGTCGCTGGGAATGAACCACGTAAAGCTCTTCTAGACTCAGGTTCTAAAGTCAACTTGATATTGCAAGAAATGTATAAAGCCTGGAACCTGCCTCCACTAAAGAAGAGCAATATTTGCTTAGAGTTGGCTGACTAGTCCATCATTATTCCCTTGGGACTGGTGAAGGACATCATTACCACTATGTGTGGGTGGTTATATCCAGCTGATTTCCTAGTGATACAAGTCAACAATGATAAAGGGGACTTTCCAATAATAATGGGAAAGGCATGGCTAAGTATCATAAACACATACCTAGGAATCTATGATCTTTCCATAGAAATATCTAAGGAAAAAACTTTTGGAAAGATCAAGAAGAAGAAAGTTCCATGCATCACATATAGTGATACATGGTGTGATGGCATACAGGAAAGTTCAACATTGCCTGCATGCAACCAGTGTGCCCAAGAAATTAACATACATAAGTGCCTGTATGTAGCAACCACACAACAAAAAGACACCCTATGGTTGATAGCTGATCCAAAGAGCAACTTACCAACATGCATGGAGCTAACTAGGGGAACAACTTGCTCTCATGATGAAAGCATAGATACACTGGAACAAGAGTGTCACCAACTTCCAACTCGTAACTTGAAAACATCAATTGAGAGAAGTTGGACACTTCTAAAAAACTCAAACAAGTGTTTATTATTTTAGATCTCTCCCTTTCAATTTAGTCATGGGGGAGATGGCCATCTATGTTGATCAATCAAGGCCCTCAGTTCCTTTTTGAGTTTTTGTTTTACAAATTTCTTTAACTTTTCTTGTTTCTTGTTTTGCAACATCATTCATACTTCTTCATTTATTTATGTATTTATTTATTTATTTTTGTTTTTGTTTTGTTAAGTTTGTCACTTAATAAGTGCTCCGAAGATGGTATGAACTGTATTCCATTGATTTCTAATGTTTCATTTTTACCTTTGATTTATGATGTTGATACTAAGGTATGGTTCTTTTGAGATAGCAGGCAATGAGCCCACGTCATCCATGCATCCATGAGTTTCTATGGTCTCTCTTGGCTTGGAACTGTATAGTCTCTTTCTCATTAATAACAACTATTAACGAATCGGTGACTAGGCATTTCTCAAACTAAGGAAGGACTCAAAGATTGAAAAGGGTGTGACTTCAAGGGAACTTGATGCATTTGTGTTGGCCATTCTCTTGGGGTGCTTGGATGTTTCCTTCTTGGGTTTTCCTTACCATTATGACATTGCTCCATTATTGGGAAGCTGAGCTAATAAAAATAATAAGTATTTGCATGGTGTGGTTCTCATGCAAAACACAAAAAAAAAAAACACACACAGTGAGAATTTAAAGCATGCCCCTTAGATGAAATAATCACCTAGGCTACAAGCACTGGTTATGAAACTCAAATAAACATGTTCCCTCTAACTAAGGCCCTTCTCGCTTCCTAATTTCTTCTTGTTCGTTTCGTCATAATGGTGGTCACTCTTTGGTGGAGGCATTCATGTTACTTCAGGTGGATGGATCAGCCGAATGTATTAATGCGAATTCACTGGATGTGGATTGTTTGAGGCTGGACTTGGAATGGGATCTACTAAGTCACATTAACCATTAATACAGAAGGGGTTGTACACCACCTTGTTCTTGAGATTCCATTCCATTCTTTTCTTTCCACCCTTCTTTCTCCATTTATCACCTCATTGTTGGTTGTATCAGTAGTCCATATTTTGGTTAACGCATTGTTTTCTTTTTGGTAAACTCTTGTGGTTAAGACTTTAACTCTTATCTCCAAATGACATTCCTAGAGCCTACGGACTCTTTGAATGTGGGATTGTCAGGGAATTAAGGGTAAGATCCTACTTTGGGGAGGATCCACTGGCATTCGTATTTGGTGCATCTGTTAATTTATTTTTCTTAAACATTTCTGCAATCACCATTTATTTTGTTCATCCATCTTTGGCATCCTTTTTATCAGCATTGTTGTTGTTTCTTTCTCTCCATCTTTCTTATTTCTTATCTTTTTTCATTCTCTCACTACTGGAGGTTCGCTCTCAGTCATGGGGGTCCTAGTCCAATTTTTTCAATTTTCTTCTAACCCCTACACCTTGGGTAGCCACCAATATTATATCTCCAGATCCACATTAACCATATCATAATAATGGGCCTTACACTGAAGCAAGGTATCAATTGCATTGTGATTCATTTACCCTTGCTAATTTAAGATTGTGTTGTGTGTGCATATGGCAATCATACAACAATGGATTGGATCTAGAGGGAACACTTGGAATGGACTGGTGCTAAAGTAGTTATGCAAGGAACTAGATTGATGACATGCTTATGGATGGACAATGAAAAGTGCAATCCTGGTGTGGGTTGCAACAGACTTCTTATTTTTCTCTCTATCTTCTCTCTTCTCTCTCAGCTACCAAAGAAGGCTGGATGTCAAATGTGTATAGTGTTCACTCTTGTTTTTATGAACACTCAATTTTTTCATGTATTGTAAAGATGATCCGTTCACATGTCACCCCATCTACCATTAGCATCATTCAAATCAATAATCCCATACCTTCCCAATATTTTGTAAGGAACTCAAGAATGAGTTTTCATTCAGTCATGCAAAAATATTACAAGAGCATTATGAATTTCTCATGATTAGTTCATGGATCGCCTATAGTCCAAGCAAGCTTGGCCAAGTTATCACTCATTAGGATATTCCGAAAATATAGTTTGAAGAACATTTTATTGGTTTTCCATAAACTACATGGCAAAAGTGGTAAGCTCAACCTCAAACACTTATAATAATTTCTTGATCTCCTAGTAGTTAGCCATTCTTTTGATCAAGTCTTTTGAAACATCTCTTTGACCAATGTATTGTGCTTTAAGAACCACCAACTCCAAACTTATTGATTGCAATTTCTGCTTGGCCTAGTCATGGAGTTGAAACTCACATTTCTAAAGCACAAACATGATGGCAAGCTACTTCTCTAGGCCTATTAGTTGTTAACATGACAAGTGATGAGACGCGATATCGCATGGGCTACGATATCACGTATGCGATATCGTAGCCCGTCGCCAGTTCTATAAATAAGAGGTGGATTTCCCTTATTTCTCCATCTAGATCTATACCCTTAGCTAAAATTTGGTAGTTTTACCATTCTAGAGATAGAATAATTTCCATGTGCCCATAGTAGGAGTCTCAAAGTGGATGGATCTTTATTTGAGAAAATTGTACCTGAGCACACATTTGTGTACGGCAATAAAGACAAAATTTTTGATAAACCTTGCAACATGTGGACTAAGCTAAATAGGAATTAATTAATGTTTAATGTTTAATTATTTTCCTAGATAATTAATCTCTCTCAACCCTTAACTCTCCTAGTTAAGTGCATTCAGTATGACCGCTTCGAGCACATGTGTAACACTTAGTAACCCAGTAACAAGTAGCATTTGGTAATCCCAATAACATTGCACTGGTTCAGGGTGTGTATGGCAAATGGGAACGGATACTGATGCTAGGATACTTAGAACTTAGTTAGTGAATAGTTAATGAAAGTTAGTTAATTAGTCTCTTCACCCTTCCCTCTTAGCATAGGCGTTAAAAAGATAAAAGATATAAAAATCACATACATCAAACTTACTTAACCATACAACCATGACAAATACAAGTTTGAGAGGACAATGATTGATTAACCTTAAGTGTTTCATTAGGGTGCGTAAGCACTTAGTTCTTAGAGTTCGACTCGATCACGTGTGAGATGCTCATATTCATATGGTTGAGTGTAGGGGTACCTTGCCACTCATCAACAAGATTGCTGTAATGAAGCTTAGCTAGCTTCATGTAGTAAGTCATCTTCTTGATTTGCAACTCTTTCATTTATTTTGATTTTTCTTAGTTCATTACATTGATTTGATTAAGGATGCTCTTCTAGACAATGTGTGATGATTGTTGCAATGTCGTATTCAATTGGGTTTTGGTCATTTTGATCTCTTTCTTTATTAATTTCTTTTTATAGGTTAACCTAATATTTATAATTAATGAGGCAATAAACTTATCTCTTTCATGTAAATTGTATTCTTGGTGTATTTAGAGGTCATTGGGAGTCTATGGTATTAATTTGGGATAATCTAGGTGTCATTTGAATGATTTTTCTATTTTGGATAGGCTATTGCCAAAGATAGGTAATTATAGTCACTCATAATTTGGAGACTACTAGCTCATGCTAGTTGTAGTAGCTCATAGTCCTTGATTATTGGCTCATACTAGTAGTAGCAATAGGCAATTAAAGAAAATTCACTTTTGGGAAGTCTCGAATGGTTTACTAGTGCAAGGAACTATGAGTCGTAGTCTACTCTCAATGGAGAACTACTAGGAAGATGAGAGTTGCAATTTGATGGTAATTAGAAGTTAAAATATTAATGTCCCTACAATTGTTAAATCTAGTTACATTCTTATTAATGTTTGAGATTGCTAGCTCATGCTAGTCACAATAGCTCATAGTTTACAAAAAGTCAAAATTTAATAATGAGACATGTGTGCAAAGAAATCCCAAAGATTTCCATGAGGTTATAAAAGCTAGGGAAGGTCTCTAATGTCAATGCCCTACATTTTTCCTTATCATGGAAGTGTGAAAGAGCTATAAATGAGTGGGATAGTCTCTTCCTTATGGAGCCATTATTTTGTATACTTACCTTGAGTAATGATGAGTGCCAAGGTACCCCTATGCCCAACCATATGAATATGAGCATGTATGCATGATCTAGTTGAACTCCACAAATGGACTAGTTTTGGCACCTAGATAGTTATATGTTGATCGTAGTTTGCAATCTTCCTACCTAGACTAGTAGTAGCTTTGTCACGTATGGTTTAGTCCATAGCGAGGCATATGATGTTGTCCTAATTCTATGTTACTTCTGATAATAGAAAATATAAATTGATTAAATTAATAATGGAAGAAAATCCTAAATTAGCCTATGGCAATGGTATTTTTCCTTAATCATCCATGCATGTCTTGGACTTTGTGGGATTACTTCTAGGCATGCCAAGTATTCACTTAAATGCTCATGATTAAGGTGTACACATTCTGCTTAATGATAGGAAAATTAAATAACAATAAATCAAATTGTTAACTAAAGAAGGCATTAAATAACTAAAACAATAAAAATTAATCTAAGTGAATGCTGCAAATATGAAAGTAATCTTGATATTTATTGTTAGTCATGCATGTGTCCAAGTATGTTACACTTGAACAAAGATGTCATGTAATTACAAACATCACACTACGGGCATGCACTGGGAATAAATAGCTTGAAAGAAAGAATCTAAAAACTGAAAATTGGACTGCCAAAAGAACTAGAAAGAAAAGAACTTCCCCTAAAAACTTGTCAGTTGTGTGCCTAAGTGCTATATTTATAGACTAACATAGGAATCATGATATCATGTATACGATATCATATCCAGGCTGCGATATCATATACCTGATATTGAGGCTTGGCAAACCGTGATTCATCATATCCCAACAACTAAATAAAAACTTGTTCTCAAGTTAATATAATAAGAAATGATCCCCTTACAAAACATTATGAAGGTATGGGATTATTGACTACTACTGACTAACCATGCCGTAGTATGGAAAATAAAAAAATTGGACACAAAACACAAAATATAAAATGTTGAAACTCATGTGGTTCCTAGAGCTGGTGGCTTCTCCACTGGTGCTTTTCCTTTGTCTAGTATTGCAGGCTTTTGATATTGTTGACATGTGAGAAGTGCTTGTAGTTTTTCTTCTTCCATCTGAGGATCATGCACAGTCCATGCTGACGTCTTAATGTTTGATGGAGCTGGCACCTCTCATAGACATGACAACTCTGGAAACATCTAGTTTGCTTTGACATACCGCACAACAAACTAACATCATTCCTTCTCACAGGATGTGGCTTTATCTTGTAATTCATGGTAGTCTATTAGCCATCAAGCCAAATTTGCTTCTACATCTCTTTGATCATGGTAGCTTGCTTTGACCACTTCTAATTCAGAGTTTGCAACTTCTATTTTTTGCAACATTTTCTTATCTTTAGCAAACTCTATTTCATACTTAGCATATGTGGAGACTACCTATTTTTCAAGCTCATTTCTCAAGTGCCCTCCTATTAACATGGTTAAGTTGGCATATCATAGATTTTCCAACTTCATGTACTCCATTAAGTCTTCAATCTATAGGATCCAACTTTTCAATTATGCTTGGTGCATGAAGGCATTTGTATCCAATATGGCTCACTAGTCAGTGTGTTGAATACTAAAAGAGTTAATGTGAGTCTTAGCCATATGGATCTCCTTTTTGATTATTTCTTTGTACATCCCCACTTGATCATGGAAGTGCTCTTTCAAATTCTCATGCTTCTTGGCCTCATTCTACCATGCATTGATCTCTATTGCTATCTTTTGACAGATGGTGTGGACCTTCTCCATTGAAAGGGTTCTATTTTTCCTAGCCAAGTGATTCATATCTTGGTTGACCCATACTAATTGTTCTCACATTTGTTAAAAACTTTCTTTCAAAACATTCTTCTATTTCTCAATTTTCATCAATCAAACATTTTCAATAGCAAGCTATTTATTCTCCTCCTGTAGGGCCTTTAGAACCTTAGCATGTGCATATGTTTGAGCTTGTGTGATGAGTGGTGAGTATCCCTACACTCAACCATACGAATACAAGCGTTGCACACATGATCCAATTGAACTCCACAGACTAAATGCCTACACGCTGCAAGGAACACTTGGGGTTAATTAATCGTTGTCTTCTCAGGCTTGCTTGTATGTGTCACGGTGTATGGTTAAGCAAGTCTGAGGTATATGATTTTTTTGGTATTTTCATTTTTCTCCTATGCTAAGAAGAAAGGGTGAAGAAACTAACTAATGCACTAAGTTCCTAGCATTAGCATCCGTTCCCACTTGCCGTACACACCCTGAACTATGCAACTGTGGCTACCAAACGCTAATCGTTACTGCGATCACCACACGCAAAAGTTACATAAGTGGATCCTCCCCAAAGTAGGTTCTAGCCTATGATGCCCTTGTGGAACCACACCTCTAATGTTCATGGGCACTAGAGAAGTTGAATGCAACATATACTTGTGAAAAAAACACATATTTTAGAACCACCGAGTTGAGATAATAACTCTACATTACACCAACTACAAGTTATGAACATTTAGACAATGAGATGAGATGGACTGCAGAAGGGATCATAGAAATTAGTGCATGAGGTTTCTAATGATGGTCACAATGGAATCTTGTGTGTAATTAGTGGTTAAATAAACATGTGTGTATATTTCCAAGTTTTATACCAAGTTCATACCACATTTTAGTGACACTACATCGCTTCATCCCATCAACAAACAATCATAAGTCTACGAGAGTTGCAAGAAGTAACATCACTTACCATTTTGTTCAAGGGAGGAGCAAGGGAGGAGTGTCATGGTGGCACACTTTTATTATATATATATATATATTGATGGCTCTATGAAGTTACCTACCTTCAGGCATGGATACATGTCTTTCTAATGAGACCCACAGAAGCTTATTTAGTGTAATTTTGAATTGCTCTTACTTCCATTTTTCATTAGATCTACAAGGATATAGTTACAACCTTGGAAACATGATAGAACATAAAAAAGTAGCCAAAGAGAACCTACGAATTTTGTTGATGTCACATCCTTGTCATTCCACCTTGGTCCTTACCTCATCTCTCCAGACATAATGATTATCAAATTATTTATAGTTGGATGATGTAAAAGATTATTGATGAGCGGCGGGTATCCCTACACTCAACCATACAAATACAAGTGTCACATGCACAATCCGATCGAACTCCGTAGACTAAATGCCTACACGCTGCTTGGAACACTTGGGGTTAATTAATCGTTGTCTTCCCAGACTTGCTTGTATGTGTCACAATGTATAGTTAAGCAAGTCCGAGGTATATGATTTTTATGGTCTTTTATGGTTTTATGTCTTCTACACTACGAGGAAAGGGTTGAGAACTAAGTCTAATTCTAACTACTGCACTAAATTCCTAGCGTTAGCATCCGTTCCCAGTTACCGTACACACCCTAAACTATGCAACTATGGCTACCAAATGCTAATCGTTACTAGGATCACTACATGTAATGCACGTGCTCGAAGTGGTCGTACTGGGGCACTTAACTAACCTAAGTGTGATAAGCATCCATTCCTTGGCTAACCGTACACATGCTTGAATGCTCGTAACCAAGTCGTACTTATCCCATGTTCTAGGAGTTTAGGGTGAGAGACACTAATCGCGATGAGTAATTGATTCCTTGACTAACCTTACACATTTGTAAATGCTCGTAATCAAGTCGTACCCATACCGCGCTACTGCAGGTAATAAATAACAGGTAGGAAATAACATGTAATAAACCTATCCATGTACCACAAGGTTTATCCAAAAAGCTCATCTTTATTATTGTACACAACTTGTGTTCAGGTACAAAGCTGCTCGAATAAAGATCCATTCACTTGGGGACTCCTATTATGGGCACATGAAAAATAATCTATCTCTGGTGTGATCAATCTGCCAGAGCTTCGCTACTTTAAGCCTAGGATGAGGAATAAGTGGAGTGCCACCTCTTATTTATAGATATTGTGGCGGACCGCGATATCGTGATGACCGAGATATTGTGTACGCGATCTCACAGCTCATGCGATATCGCGTCCCATCATACCCCCATGACTAAATGAAAACTCATCCTCGAGTTCATTACAATGATACCAGGTAGGTATGGGATTATCGAGGGAATGGAACTAATGGGATGACATGTGAATAGATCATTATTACAAGACTTGACAAAACTGGTGTTCATGACAACAAGGGTGAACACCTTATTACATTGAGATCAGGCCTCATTTGGTAGCTGAGAGAAAGAGAGGAGAGAGAAGAGGAGAGAAGAAGTCTTGCTACTTCCAATGCCCAGATTATGCCTTTCATTGTCCATCTATAAGCGCATCATTGGTCTTGCTACTTGCATAGTTGCTTCCAATACTGCTCCATTCCAAGTGCTCCCTCCAAATCTAGTCCATTATTACATGATCACCATCTGCACACACAACATAGTCTTATATTAGCAAGGGTAGATGAATTTCAATGTGGTAATACCTTGCTTCGGTGTAAGTCCATTGGCTAGGTTGTGGTATGTCTAATTATGGATCTGGGAATATATTAACGGTGACTACCGAAGGTGTAAGGGTTAGGAAGAAAATCGAAAAAAATCAGGGCTAGGAGAAAATTGAAAAATTAGGCCTCGTAACCCCATGACTAATCGCGATCCTCCAGTAGCGTTAGAATGGAGAAAGGAAGGAGTAAGAAAGATAGATAAAAAGGGACAACTAAAACATTGATCAAGTGGATGTCAAGATGGAAATGAACAAAATGAAATTAAATTAATTGTAAAATGTTAAGGAAAAGAATTTAACGAATGCACCAAATAGGAATGTTAGTGGATCCTCCCTAGAGTAGGCTCATGCCCTTAGGACCCTGACAAACCCACACTCAAAGAGTCTGTAGGCTCTGGGAATGTCCTTTGGAACAAGAGTTAAAGTCTTAACCATAAGAACTTACCAAAAAGAAAATGTTGGATCTACCAAAAAGAAAATGCTGGATCTACCAAAAATATACACTAATGATACAACCGACAATGAGGTAAACAATGGAGAGAAAGGTGGAGAGAAGAGGATGGAATGGAATCCCAAGAACAAGGTGGCGTATAGCCCCTTATGTGTGGCATGATTAATGTGATGTGGCAAATCTCATTTGAACTCCAGCCTCAAACCAACCACATCCAGTGACTTCACATCAACGCATTTGGCTAAACCATCCACTAGAGTAACAAGAATGCATCTCCAAGAGTCACCACCATTCCACGAAACAAAGAAGAGAATGGGAAGTGAGAAGGGCCTTAGTTAGAGGGAACACTTTTGGTTCCATAACCAGTGCTTGTAGCCCAAATTGATTTTGTCTAAGGGGTGTGCTTTGAATTCTCACTTCCTTTATTTTTTTTGTATTTTTTTTTGTGTTTTATGTTTTTATACGTGAGAACCACACCATGCAAAGACTTCTTATTTTTATTGTCTCAGCTTCTGATAATTGGGTAACATCGGAATGGCAAAAAAACTTAAGAAGAAAACATCCAAGTACCCAAGAGAATGACCAACACAAATGCATCAAATTCCCTTGAAGTCACACCTATTTTAAACCTTGAGTCCTTCCTTAGTTTGAGAAGTACCCAGTCACCAATTTGTTAAAGTTCTTATTAGGAAGGGAACTATACATTTCCAAGCCAAGAGGAACCATAGACTTTGGTGGATAGATGGATGAAGTGGACTCATTGCTTGCCATATCAAAAGAACATACCTTAGTGTCAACATCGCAACTTAAAGGTAAAAACCAAACCTCAGCAATCAATGAAAAACAGTTCATACCATCATTCTGAACACTTATTGGATGACGAACTTACATGGTGGATGGCACACACACACACACACACACACACAATTGGAAAAATATAAAGATGTTGTAAAACAAAAACAAGAAAAGTTAAAGAAATTTGCAAAACAAAAATGTGTAAAACAAAAATGTGTAAAATAAATATGTGTAAAACAAAAATATGTTAAACAAAAATGTGTAAAACAAAAACTTAAAAGAACTAAGGGCCCCATATGATTAGCATAGGTGGCCATCACCCCCATGAATAAGTGGAAAGCGAGAGATCTGAAATAATGAGCGTCTATTTGAATTTCTTAAAAGTGCCCAACTTCTCCCTATTGATGTTCTCAAATTAAGGGGTGGAAGTTGGCGATGCTCATATGCTAAGGTATCTATGCCTTCGTTGTTAGCATGAGTTATCTCCTCAGTTCGTTCCATGCATATTTATTTGCTCTTTTGAGTAGCTATCAACCACGAGGTGTCTACTACTGGTTGTGTGGTTGCTACATATTGGCATCTTTGTTTCAAAGTTTCAAGGGCACACCTATTACATGGAGACATTTCCTCCATGTCATCACCTGATGAATCACTGTATGTGATGCATGGAACTTTCTTCTTCTCTATCTTTCTATAAATATTTATCTTAGATATTTGCAAGAAAAGATCATAGATCCCTAGGTACGCATCTACTGTACTTAGCCATGGCCTTCCCATTATAATTGGGAAGCCCCCTTCATTGTTAACTTCAATCATCAAGAAAGTGGCTGGGTATGACCAACCACACACAGTGGTGATGATGTCCTCTACCAATCCTAAGGGAATGATGATGGACAGGTCAGCCAACTCTAATTGGATGTTGCTCTTCTTAAGTTGGGGTAGGTTCCAGGCTTGATACATTTCTCATGATATTAAATTGACTCTGGAGCCTGAGTCAAGAAGAGCCTAATGTGGTGCATTTTCGACAATCTGCAAATGAATTAAAGGACTCTCAGGGTCAGATAGTTTCCTGGGAAGGTGGCCCACCTTGATTGAGTCGGTTATGATATGTGTTAACATAACCGTATGCGTACAGTGTTTTTGGACTGAAGGGTGCTCCGAAGTGTTAGGTGGTTGAGGCATGTACATGTACTCAACCTCTTGTTGTTGCGAGAGTTTGTCTAGGCTCCTAGTTCTGAAGAAGGGCCTTTTCTTTGTACAGTTGTTAGAACTAGTGCCAAGTTAAATATTTACAGGCTAAATATTTATAGCTCTTGCAGTGTTATGCTACTACGGTTGAGTAGGTAATTCCCCTTGCATTGTTGGAATAGGTTGTATGGGAACTACAGGTGGAAGAGGTGCAGATGGAGTTAGAGGATGGGATGAATGTGAGATGCCTCCCGGAGGAGAAGGAGTCCTCCTGAAGTACTCTCAAACTTGGTAGTGACGTTGGGGAGTAGTGTGACTCATGGAGTCACCTGGAGAAACCGGGGGCTACACATAATAATCATAAGGATCGGGCTACTGGTAAGGGTACTGTTGTGTTGGCAGTGGCATCCCCCATGAATGTGGGTATTGTCACTGCTGATGGTATCCGATGGGCTATGGTGGAGTTCCACTTGGATAATACATTAGTGGTTGGTGGAATTGCCTTGGGTTACCTTGTGGATAAGGAAACCTTCAAGGTGTTTGTCATTGGTTGAGTCTTGGATTTAGCGCATACACCCTAGAAACCTATAGATGTGAGATAATTTGGCAACATCACATAGGATGGTCATAGTGGCAGATCTCACATCCACTATCATCATCTGTGTTAGAGTCCACATCCTCATCAGAGATAGGAATTTTTCCCTTACCCTTATTATGTGCAGGGCTTGAATTTCTTCGCTTTTTCTTACTTTTGTCACTACTTCTTTTCTCCTTAGACTCTTCTACGATTTTCAAGACTGTCTCAATTCTTGAGTCTAAGGAATCCCACATTTGGTCTACCTTGGCTAATACCTCAGTTGTTAATTTTTGGATCGGCAAAGTTTTCCGGTTCACCAACTCTTTGAGTGGTGACTCATCCTCCTCATCACAAAATTTCATTCCCTTCTTGCAAAGGGAGGGATCACAGTTGTATTCTTCCACACTTTCCCTCTTATGTAGTTCACCTTCTTCTTATGCTACTTGTTCCAACAAACTTTGTACTTCTTGGGCTCTAAGTTGTGAAAGCTTCCCTTGGGCATAAGTCCCAAGGGTTCTTCTCGTTTCGTGCCTTAGCCCATCCACGATGTAGCAAAGTTGATCCTGCTAAGCGTACCCATGGCCAGGGCAATGATGTAGCAATGTATAGTAGCGGGCCATGGTAGCATCCAAGGGTTCATAAGCACCTTTTTTTCAGCCTTGGATCTACCTACGCAAATTGGACACTCTAAAGTACGTCTGATATTTATTGTTGAAGAGTTAAAGCATTGTACTTCACCTCCTGATGGTTTTTGATTCTAAGGACCAGTACCAGCTCTCTGCTTCTTTGATGAGTATCCTTGGGAATAACTTAAGCTTCTACCACTCATTGTCTATATTTTGCAAGGCACAGGCATCGTGGAATGCCTGTAAATGATACTGTGGATCAGCGTTGTATCCCCCTTCAAAACGTGGGATATTATTTATGTCCAAATGCTTGATCTAACTATCCTTTAAGTGCCTTGTGGGAATCCTAATAGCCTCTATGATGTCAAGCATTCTTTGGGTTGTGAGTAGGGGCTCGTCATGATCATCTCTTTCATGACGTCTGTGATGTCTTCGTGGTTCCTTACTCTCCCTACGTCCTTACCCTTGTCTTATCTCTCGAATTTCCTGTCAAGGTCTCTTTTATTCCTTACCTTTATCCTCATTATTGTGTTTCTGGTGGCTATGCCCAGATATGGAAGGAGAGGGTGAGTGGTGAGATGAAGGAGAAGAAGAAGGGGAGCCATCACCATGGTGATGTTTCTTACCTTCTCTTCGGCTGCATCAGCCCCGATCGTTATAACGATCTAAGTGCTCATCCTTAGTGTGAGTTGTTGTTTCTTCTGTGAACAGTTGGTGTTCACAAGGATCAGAACCCATGTTATGTACAGTTGAGTGTAGGTTCTAATGCCTTACCTCCTCACCATCGTTAGGAGGGGGAACATCAATTGCTAAAGAGCCCGTTATGAGGGGTTCCTCATCTCATATTTCACTAAGGATGTGTGGGGCTTTGCCCTTCAATAGTGTGTGTTGATTCTCTTGCCTTAAGTCCCTCATACGTTGTGTATCTGTGGGATAATAATCCCTCATATCAAAATCCTCAGTAATGTATTCAGCAAATAGTTCTGTCATGTCGATCTGTGCCAAGGCACGAAAGAGCATGTTAGAGATTGATTGATCTAGGGGTAACACGATGTTACCTTGCAGATCTCTCCATCACAGCTGTTCATCTTGATGGAGGATAAAAGTGTAATCAGGAGTATACTCATCAGGATGAGTATATGTTATCTTGTACTGTTTAGGACATGGCTGGTTTTGGTTATGCGTTTTATGTTGCCGACTGTCTCTAGTGTTAGTCCTAGGTGAATTAGATTTGTGAGAAGAAGTCATTTTTTATCGATTTTTTATTCACTGTTAAATAAATTCTTGTTTAATCAATTAACCCGAAGGTTCATTAAAGCTCACAACGATGTGAATGATTTCCTTATGTTCTAGTTGGCATACAAACACTTAGTCCTTGGCAACAGCGCCAAATGATGAGTGGCACGTATCCCTACACTCAATCATATGAATATGAGTGTCACACACACGATCCGGTCAAACTTCGCAGACTAAATGCCTACACGCCGCTTGGAACACTTGGGGTTAATTAATCGTTGTCTTTCCAGACTTGCTTGTATGTGTCACAGTGTATGGTTAAGCAAGTCCGAGGTATATGATTTTTATGGTCTTTTATGGTTTTATGTTTTCTGCACTACGAGGAAAGGGTTGAGAACTAAGTCTAATTCTAACTACTACACTAAGTTCCTAGCATCAGCATCCATTTCCACTTACCGTACACACCCTGAACTATGCAATTGTGGCTACCACACGCTAATCGTTATTGGGATCACCACACGTAACGCACATGCTCGAAGTGCTCATACTGAAGCACTTAACTAACCTAAGTGTGATAAGCATCCGTTCCTTGGCTAACCATACACATCCTTGAATGCTCATAACCAAGTCATACTTATTCCACATTCTAGGAGTTTAGGGTGAGAGAGACTAATCGTGATGAGTAACTGATTTCTTGACTAACTGTACATATTCGTAAATGCTCGTAATCAAGTCCTACTCATATCGTGCTACTGCAGGTAATAAATAATAGGTAGGAAATAACATGTAATAAAGTTATCCATGTACTGCAAGGTTTATCCACAAAGCTCATCTTTATTGCCATACACAACTTGCATTCAGGTACAAAGCTGCTCGAATAAAGATCCGTTCACTTGGGTACTCCTACTGTGGGCACATGGAAAATAATCAATCTCTGGGGTGATCAATCTGCCAGAGCTTCACTACTTTAAGCCTAAGATGAGGAATAAGGGGAGTGCCGCCTCTTATTTATAGATATGATGACAGACCGCGATATCGCGTATGTGATATCGTAGCTCATGCGATATCACATCCCATCAATTACCATTGTGACTAGAGCACAAACCTCTTATTAATTAAATAGATGGATCGATGTCACGGTCTCAATTTCTAAATAATTAGTCCCTTATGACTAGGAAACATAGAGAAAAACCTCACCTTAATGGACAACATGATCAACTTATTCATGATCAAGATTACAACGGAAAATTAAAAACAACAATTACAAAAAGTAAAAGAAACAGAGAAATGACAAAAAAATATAAAATAAAAAGATAAAATAACACTTAAGAATCTTGGAAATTAGAATGGGGGTGACCCCCACAACTAAACATTTGGTCATGGCTAGGATTAATAAGTGGATGAATAGGATTCATGCATGTATGAAATGTTAAGAACCCTTCATGCCCCAACCACTGGGTATCTATTGGTGGTATGGTGGCTAAGTAGAGAAATCATTGGTCACACACCTAATTATAGAAAGCATAGTGGGGTAGGCTAGATGGTGTATGTACATTATGAGAAAAATCTAACCCATTATGGCACCCTTGACTATATGGAAATATGCATGGATCTATGTGTCCCTTCACATTGGTGAATTCACTAGATCGTGTGGATGTTAGAGTGTGATGTGGAGGCATGGGTATAGTAACAAGGGCTATTGATGAAGCTAAGGAAGGTGTGGTAGTAGGTTGACCTTGGGCTAGTTCAGAGGATGGAGTAGGTTCAAAAGCATGATTCTTCTTCCTATGGCCATGCCTAAAGAAGGGACACCTCCAATGTTGCATAGGGAACCTACTTTCATTAATAGTAGCAACACAAGTTACATCCATTGGTTGGCACAGTGGTGCAAAACCGTCTAATACATCTAATGGTGGTGTAGAAGGAGATGAAGAATGAGAATACCAAGGGTGAGAAGAAGTTTGAGAAGTATGAGATGGTGATCCCTTAGGAGAAGACACAGGTCGATGTTACTCGAGAGAGTGATAATGATGATTAGAGGTAGAGGATTCAAAACTGGTTGGAGAAACAGGATGTTGAACATAGTAGGTATTTGGTTTTGGCAGATAGGGAGGATGTGGCTGGCTAGATGGTGGCCTCCCCCATGCCTATGAATTTTGCCATTGTGGTGAAGTAAAGTGTTGAGGCTAGTAATAGCTCCCCTTCGGATAGTACAATTAGATTATGGGGTTATCCATAATTACCTTGTGGAATAAGGATGTGCCTAAGCCAATACCTTTGTATGAATTTTGGGTGTAGCTTCCCTATCCAATGCTCATATAGATGTGACAAGACTGGGTAATGGCCCTTTTTATGGTCATATAAACAAACATCACATCCATCCTCATTATCTATAGTTGAGTCTTTAGCCTCATTGCCCTTAGCCATTCTCCCTGGTTGTCGAACAGTGTTCTTAACTATTTCTAATTTCTATGCCCTTTGTTTGTTTTGATTGCTAGGTTTATTTTGAATGACCCTCTCCTTGACAATGTCTTCTAAGTTCACACTTTGTTCATTTGCCCATATGGTCATCTTGTTATGCTTTACCTCAATTTCATCTATCGATTTCTATATTGGCAAAGGTTGGGATTGTAACACACTTTTAGAATTGGTTGCTTCCCCTTCCTTGTAGTTCTAGATGTTTGTTATTTCTAGAGTTAGGTCCTACTCAAATGCTTTGGCATTCTCCCATTTAGATAATTCTCTCTCTTCTTTTGCTAGACACTCCATTAGTTCTTTGACCTGGTGGGCTTGGAGCTGATATAGTTGTCCTCTGGCATACTTTCCAAGGTTCATCCTTGTTTCATTACTAAGCCCATCTATGATGTGGAGTATTTGCTCTTTCTTAGAGAACCTATGACCTGGACATTTATTTAGTAAAGCATAGTATCTATCTAAGGCCATGTCCAAGGGTTCTTGTTATTCTTGTTTCCATCTTTGAATTTGTCTATGCATAGGTCTAGTATCTTTTATTGAAAATCTCTAACATGGTTAACCATCATCTGATTGAATTTGGTTCCAATGATCTATACCACACTTTGGCTTTACTGATTAGTGTCCTAGGAAAGAGCTTAAGCTTTTACCATTTACTATCCACATTATTGAGCACATAAGCGTCATGCAAGGCTTGTAAATGATGTTATGGATCTGAATCATAGCCTCCTATAAATTTTTTAATATTATTCAGGTCAAGCTTAGGTAGTTGACTCTTCTTGCAATGCCTGTGAGATATCTTAACAGCCTCTATGATGTGCATTAGGATTTTAGGAACTAACAAGGGTTTATCATTGTCAGACAAGTTGTGATTAAAATCTGTATTTGATTGATGGTGATGATGGGGATTGTGTTCATGTTGATGACCTTGAGTGTGTCTATGGGTTCAATTTTTGCTTTTATTCTAAACCTTTTATGGAGCTCTATCTCTATACCTATGTTCATCTTCATTAGAACTAGATGTTAAGGTTGAGGGGGAAGATGAGAAGGAGAAACTGGTAGGATAGCCATGGCTTCTATAATGTTCCTCAAGGTCCCTTGGTTTATCATTTCTAAGTGTTGAGGAGGTCTTAGGCCTTGAGGCTTTCCCTAGTTTAGGATTGACGTCATCTTATTCAAGATTGTCTACCTTAGGTGAATGTAGTCTTTGAGTGTCATTAGGGTGGCCATGGCCATGAAAAACCCATTCATAAGGTGGATCACTCAAATCTTCTTCATTGTATATTTCATTAGTTCTCCAATGAATAGGTGCATTATATGATTCATAATCATTTTTGTGTGAGTAAGACATTGTTTTCGATTTGTGATGTGTGTTTGAATACTTCTTGAAAGATACATCATTAATACCCTTTTACAACAATCTTATGTAATACAACTAGTCTAGATAACTAGCATCATCCACAACAACGGTGTCAATGATGAGCAGTGAGGTATCCCTATGCCGAACCATACAAATACAAGCATGTATGCACGATCTGGTTGAACTTTGTGGATGGACTAGTTGTGGCACCTATATAGTTATACATTGATTGTAATTTGTTGTCTTCCCACTTGGACTAGTAGTAGCTTTTTCACATATGTTTTAGTTCAGAGTGAGGCATATGATGTTGTCCTAATTCTCTATTACTCATAATAACAGAAAAGATAAATTGATTAAACTAATAATGGAAGCAAAATCCAAATTAGCTTATGGAAATGGTATCCATCCTTAACCATTCGTACATGTCTTGGACTTCATGGGATTACTACTAAGCATGCCAAGTATTTGCACTTAAATGCTTATGATTATGGCATACACATTCTGCATAATGATAGGAAAAGTAAATAACAATAAATCAAATTGTTAACTAAAGAAGGCATTAAATAAGTAAAGAAAAAAAAATTAATCTAAGTGAATGCTGCAATGATGAAAGTAATCTTGATCTTTATTGCTAGTCATGCATGTGTCCAAGTATGTTACACTTGAACAAAGGTGTTGTGCAATTACAAACATCACACTATGGACATGCACTAGGAATAACTAGCTTAAAAGAAAGAGACTAAAAACTGAAAACTAAACTACCAAAAGAACTAGAAAGAAAAGAACTTCTCCTAAAAACTTGTCTACTATGTGCTTGAGTGTTGTATTTATAGGCTAACATAGGAATCATGATATCGCCTATATGATATCATATCTAGGTCGTGATATCACGTACTTGATATCGCATACCTGATATCAAGTACCCAATATTGGGGCCTGGCAAACTTGGTTTTGTTAAGTAATTAAAATCTTTAGAAGTTGTTTGAAAGTTTTTTTTTCCAACACTATACTTTGAATCGTAGCATGAAATAAAGAATGTTTTTTTTCTTAATTATGCTTATTTATTTTAACTCTTGAATCTTGAGAGTTTCTAAGGGAATCCTGAAATGTTGATGTGGGATCCTTACTAGTAGTATTTCTTGAAAATCTCGTATGTTGTAGCTTCATTTTACTATACTTCAATTTCAATCATAAACCTCTACTAAATCACTCAAATCACTCCTATTGATAGGTTCCAAATTTACCATGACTTGTTATTCCTGGTGATGGCTTAAGCTTGCTTTCATTTATTCCTTTTCTTTTTCCACGTGAGTCCATCTTTAGTTTTCTACTATGATGTCTTTATTCTCATCTTGCAACATGATAATTATCCTTTCCAATCCATGTTTTGCACTTAAATGACATGCATTCCATGTTGAACTTTCCTTCTTCCACTTAGTCATTCTATTGCTTGGCCATCAAGTATTTATTGTCATCAACATGGAATTGGCCAAGTTGCTCAAGAGTAACAAATCACATGGGGTTGTCAAGCTTACCATAAAGTTGGGCCACTTCATCTTGTAATTTTTGTCTAGTTTGGCTTGCTACAATTGGGCTTCAAATAACACTAGTATTTTCTTAGTTCCAATTAGCTTAGATTGTAGGGTAGTGATATCTTCAAGAATGTTAAGTATGTTCTCGTTTGTTTACCTTAATTGTAGTAATTTTTCTAATGCATCTTTTTGCTAAGCTTTGATCATGCTCCCCTCTCCTTTGATTCCCATCCCTATAGAAATTTCAATGTCTTCGATGACAATGAAATTAGAATCTATTCCATAAAGGAGTTGAGTGTTGTACTAATGTGATCAGTGAGTAACTTTGCAGATCCTTGCTAGCCTTCATGGAGCATTAAGATAATGGTTGCATCCTTACCAAATTTCAAAGTGACTTGAAATATGGTTGTAGTTTTAGAGATCTATATCTAGTCATCCCTTCTTGTGTTCATTGAAATTTGCTTAGTTCAAGGAGCCATTAGAATCTCAAGCTCATCCTTGATGACATTGAACATGTTTGCTAAGTCTTGTGGACCCAACTTACAACTTGTAACAACTCTTGCAAATGACTTATTACAAGATGATAAACTCTGCAAGTACTTGAGTACTAGTGCTTACAATGCTAGTTCACATTGTATGAAGTCCAACTACTATGGTCCTTATTGCTGGAATAGTTGTTGTTAGAGTTGATGTTCTAGCTATTGAAAATGTGCTCTTTGGTGCAACCTCAGTGATTGGAGGTGTTAATACCTCTTTCTCCTTACACACTAGCATAACTTTCATGATCTCAAATCATGAAGCATTTTAGATCCACCTAATAGTGTCATTTATGTATCCTATAATCCATGCTCACTTAC
>MNCI01008406.1:34712-85454 GCA_015680685.1 Gnetum montanum | reverse complement strand
TTCAATAAAGGAAGATAAAATAGAAAACATTTAAAAACTTCAAATAAAATTAAAACAAAAAGAAATAATGAAAAAAAAAACATTAAAATGAAATGTTGCCCAAATGCCGAAACACTATGGAAAAAAATTTAAACAATATAATCACATAGCATAATGCTACAATAAAGTGAAAACTTGGAAAATCATAAAATCCCATCATCAAAGTATTAGAAAAGGAAAAATAAAGAATTGAAGGGGACCATAAAGGATTAAATTTAAATCCATATTTCAATTTAAAGCTATGAATCAATTAAGTAATCAAATATGAACAAGAAAAGAAATATCCTTATCAACTATTAATGCTTATGAAGTTGTTACTACCTAAGCATGAGACCAATTAAAGTGCTTTATGCAATGCAACCACCACCATCCTGTAAAAAATTTAGCATCAAGCTCACTTGCTCATAATGTTGAGCCATCAAAAATTTGTAAGTGGATCTTCATCATAACAGGCTCTTGCCCTTCTTGCCCATATGAATCTTGTCGGTAAGATACTTATGGATTCCCAACAATTAGTGAGACATCAACATTAAATGTGAGTCCATCCTTTGGATGACCAAATCTCATCCCCTACTTTACCTTGGTCAACATCTTGCATGCACAATGATGAACTAGAGAAGTACTAACAAGAATAAAATGGGATATTTGAATCAACCAGAAAGGAGAAGGGAAATACAATATTACTAAGTCCCAACCAACAATTCAATTAGCTCATGGAAGCATGAGAACATTTATCACACTTTATAAGGGAATATTCTTCTCGTTCCCTTTATTACTACTTGCCCAACTAGTGAGGATAGACCTCCAAGTCTTCTTTTTGGGATGTAAAGTAGCACAACCACTTCCAATGTCATCTAGTTTTAATTATTCAGTGGCCTAACTATTAGTAAAGCTAGATTACAAAACTATTAGTGAAGCTCATACAAAAATATGTAATGGCCTAATATTGGTAGCATTACAAAAATATGTGTTGCCCAAAACTACTAGAAAACATTTTTTGTTCATATCTTCACTATCTCATCCTTTTTTTTTCTTTTTCTTTCTTCTACATATAATTTTTAAGATATTTTTATTTTTGTTTTGTTTTATTTTTTTCTTATTAATTTTTCTCTTTCTTATTTTTTTCTTTTCTTCCTCTCTCTTTATTTTTTATTTCATTTTTTAAAAAAGAGAAGAGCATCATTACTTTTGGAAAATCAGCCCTTTGGAGATGCTTAGAATTGTATGTTATTACATGGAGTTCCTGACATGCATTTGATGAATCAAGCAACATGCCCATCAGTTCAATGTGACTAGCATAGGTTCATGAAATCATGAACCTTCTTTGACCACTATGGTTGGGCAGGCAAACACAAACACATGTTCCAACCCCATCGATCAAGATCCATTCCAATGGTCCTAGGATCCCTTAATGGTACATCCTTTTTTAGACCACAACCAAAGTTCCACCTTAGACCCATTTAATACTTTCACATCATCATTGCATTTGTAATCTTACCTATCCACCATTTGGCTCTAAGAACAAGCATTTATAAAGCATATTAATTGATTTTCCATGAACACACAAAATGCATCTAAAAGAATATAAAAATTAAAATTCATTAATCATTAATATTTAGAAAATAAAAATAAAAAATTATATCCAAAAATAGAAAATCAAAATTAATAGATCCATATGCTAGAAACGCATACAAAATCAAAAGAATGAACAAATCAAAGAAAGATATATTGTTGGTAGATAATTATTTTGATACTACCTAATACTATATGATGATGGAAAATGAGGGTAGTACATTACATTAAAGAATTGGGCTTATTTCTACTATGGCTAATTTAATATTTTTCCCTATAATGGTGATGAGAAGCAAGGTACCCCTATGCCCAACCATATGAATCATGAGCATTCATGCATGATCTGGTCAAATTCCATGGATGGGACTAGTTGTGGAATCTAGATCGCTATGCCTTGATCATAGTTCATTGTCTTCCCACTTGGACTAGTGGTAGCCTTGTCACATATGATTTAGTCCAAAGTGAGGTGTATGATGTTGTTCTTAATTCTACGCTACTCCAGATGATGATAAAAAGGTAATTTGATTAAACTAAGGAACAGTGGAAAATAAGATGTAAACTAGCCTAACACAAGTAACCACTCCACTTTCCTAGACACATCCTAAACACATGTAGTGCTATTGGGCTACCAAACATTAAGCGTTGCTAGGTTACCAAGTACTATATGAATGCTTGAAGTGGTTGTGCTTATGTTCATTAACTACTAGAAACTAATTTCTTAATTCAAATGCATTAAAGTAAAGTGCATGAAAGTAAAGTGCATTAAAGAAAACATTAAAATATTCTAACTCTAGAGAGAATAAACTACTAAAGCTTCGCTAGTTTGATTGGAAATTGAAAACTAACTAATGAAAAATTGACTAAAATTAGGAGCCTAGGCGCTATATTTATAGGCCAGTGTATACACCCTGACATCAAATACCCAACATCGCATCCAAACCCCAACGTCACAAGTCTGACATCGAATAGCCAATGTTGGGGCCTTATTGTCAAAGCCTTGTTGTTGGAGCCCTATTATCGGAGCCTTTTTATCAAAGTGCTATTATCAAAGCCTTGTTGTTGAAGCCCTATTGTCATAGCCTTGTTATCAAATAACCTAGCCAATTGATGATTCATCATACCCCCATGACTAATTAAAAACTTGCCATTAAGTTAATAGGATAGGACCAAGATTTCTTTATAAAATATTAGGAAGGTATGTGATTATTGACTAACATACAAACTAGCACAAATGGAATAAATAGATTCTGAGTGCCTAAGTGTATGGAGTTACAATTTTTACAAAATTGGGTGTTCATGATAAGAGAAGTGAACACCTAGAATAAAACTGACATCCAGTGCCTCTTGGCAGTTGAAGAGTGAGAGAGAAGATCCCATGATCATGAACAATCCTTTTCGTGTGGTACTACTACATCATCCTTGGTGAAGATAGTCCTATTTCCAGTCCATGCTTCCCACTGCAATCACAACAAAATCATGAATTAGTATGCAATGTGTAACACTTAGTTGTTAAATACCTTGTCTCATCAGTAGTTACACTTGGCTAAGTTGTGATTGTGGTAGATTGATTCCTTTAGTAGTATTAGTGGGAAGGTTGACAAATAGGGTAAAATAGATAAGTGGTCCATTAAACTTGAAAAATTTCAACACAACGAAATATTTGAAGAAGGTGTAAGAATTCACAATAATAAAAAAGAAAATTTCATTGAAAAATGTTATGAAGATGTGCATAATTGGATGTCATTGATGAGGTAAACAAAAGAATTTGATTGTAAGAGTGTCTTAGGGTAAAGAACTTAACTAACCCAACTAAAAGATATGCAAGTGGGTCCCCTCCAAACTAGGCATAGGCCTTTTATTACCCTTACATAACTTTAATCAAAAGAGTCCATGGGCCCCATGGATGATTAATGGTTACTAAAAGTTAAGTACAAAAACCTAGAAGAAGCTACCTAAGAATTCCAACACATCAAACCAAGACATTGAACAAGAACAAGAAACCAGTAGTGAGATGAGACATGGAAATCATAGATGTATGAGAGAGAGTGAAATGAAGTTTCTAATTAAGGTCACATGAAATCCCTTGTGGATTTTATGGTTAAATAACTTGATAGGATACATCATTCTTCTAAACCAAAACCAACCATGTTTAGTGACTTCACATCACCATTTTAAGACCAATCCATCCCCTTGAAACACAAGAATACTTTCGTAGAACAACCACCATTCCTTATTAAAGAAGAAAAGAGTAGGAAGTGAAGAAGGGCCTTAGTTAGAGGGGACCTTCAGGCATCGGTAGCATATCTTTCTAATTCCATAACCAGTGCTTGTAGCCTACTTATTGTGTCTAAGGGATGTGCTTTGAATTTCCATCTTTTTCTTTTTCTGTTTTTTTTTTTTTTTTTTTTGAAATGGGAACCATACCATGCAAACATGTATGCGTTTATTTTGTCTAATGGGTGTGCTTTGAATTCCCATCATTCTTTTTTGTGATGAAAACCACACCATGTAAAGACTTATTCAACTTCCTTTATTGGTCAACATGGAATGGTAAGAAATCCATGAAAACACACATGCACCTAGGCAAACAAACAAGTACAAAAAATACCAAATTCCCTTGAAGTTACACCCTATTCAAAACTTTGAATCCTTTCCAATTTTGGAAACTATGAAAGTCACAAGTTTGTTAAAGTTTCATTAATGAAAAAGGGACTACACATTTCTAGAATAAGGAAAACCATAGAGTTTGTGGATGGGTGGATCTTGTGGACTCACTGCTTGTTGCATGGAAAAGAACCATGTCCTAATCGTCAATAGCAAAATTCAAAGCCAAAATCTAGACACCAAAAATCAAATAACTGAATAGTACATACCACCATCAAGCAATGCATTACCACTATACCTAGCACTTATTAATAGAAACTTAGAAAATCACATCAAAATAAAAGAAAAGAAAATATAAAAGAAAGTGTACAATTTTCAAGAAATAGCAAATGTACTAATGATGGTGTAAAATAAAAATTAAAAAAGATTAATAACATGAAAACAAGAAGATGTAAAATAAATAATGTGTAAAACAAAAAGTTGTAAAACAAAAAAAAATGAAAAACTCTTAAGAATCTTGAAGACTAGAATGGAGGGTGATGAGTGGCGAGATATCCCTACACTCAACCATATGAATACGAGCATAGCATGCGCGATCCGATCGAACTCCATAGACTAAGTGCCTACATGCCCCATGGAACACTTAGGGTTAATTATTCGTTGTCTTCCCAGACTTACTTGTAGTTGTCACGGTGTATGGTTAAGTAAGTCTGAGGTATACGATTTTTATATCTTTTTATGTTTTATGTCTCCTATGCTAACAAGGTGAAGGGTTGAGAAACTAATTGCTAACTCTAACTAATGAACTAAGTCTAAATTACCTAGCATCAGCATCCGTTCCCACTTACTGTACACACCCTGAACCGATGCAACCGTGGTTACCAAACGCTAATCATTGCTGGGATCACCACGCATAACGCACGTGCTCAAAGTGGTCGTACTGAGGCACTTAACTAGAAGAGAAGGGTTGAGAAGGAAAGCAATAAATAACAAGTAATAAATAATAGTAATAAATAACAATAAAGAAATCCTATTCCATGTGCTGCAAGGTTTATCCGAAAAGCTCGTTTTTATTGTCATACACAAACTTGTGTTTAGGTACAATGTTTGCTCGAATAAATATTTGTTCACTTTGGGACTCCTACTGCGGGCACATGGAAAATATTCTATCTCTGGAGTGATCAATCTACTAGAGTTTCCCTACTCTCTAGCCTAGGATGAGGAAATAAGGAGAGCCACCTCTCATTTATAGATATGACGGCGCACTACGATATCGCGTACACGATATCGTAGGGGAGGACGCGATGTCACGGCTCATGCGATATCATGTCCCATCAGTGGGTGACCCTCGCAACTAAACATTTGGCCATGCCAAGGATTAATAAGTGGATAAATAGGATCCATGCATGTATGAAACATTGGTAACCGTTCATGCCCCAACCATTAGGTGTCTATTGGTGGTGTGGTGGTTCAGTAGAAAAATTGTTGGTCACACACTTGATGGTTAAATGTATGGTGGGTCAAGGTATGAGGTGTGTTAACATTATGGATGGCTAGCCCATGATTGCACCCTTGATCATGATATGGTATGCATGGATTTATTTGTCTCCCCACACTATTAGATTCATTGTTCAGGTTTGGGCTTGGAGTAATGATGGATGGTGGCCCTTGTGTATGATAAAAGGACGTTGGTTGAGATAATGAAGGTGGTGTATCAAATTGGCCTTGTGCTAGCTCAGTTGATGTGGTGGGTCCATGTGTAGTCTACTTTGGCTTACAACTTTTCCTCCAAAAGGGATGTTTCCTACATTGCAGTTGAGAACAACTAGTATCAGCATGTCTATGCACATTTGTAACACAAGTGGCACTCATTTGTTGATGTTGTGGTGTGGAACCCTCCTGTGTTGCTGGTGGTGGTGTATAATGAGGTGGAGTATGATAATATTAAGGGTAGGATGGATGGTAAGAGATGCGAGGTGGTGATCCTTTAGGGGATTTCATGGGTTGATGGTACATGGGAGAGTTGTAGTGATAATTTGAAGTAGATGATGTAGAACTATTTAGAGAAATAGGGTGTTGAACATAATATTTGTGTAATGTCGACGAATAGGGCTAATTTGGTGGTGGCCTCCCTCACAACTATGGTTGTTTCCACTAAGGTTGATGACAATGTTGAGGCTAGTAATAAGTCCTCCTAGGATGGTACAATTGGTTGTGGGACTCTCTATAATTACCTTGTGGGAGAGGAAATCTCTTGGGCATGTGCTTTTGCACAAAGTTCAAATTTAAGGCATCTACCCAATACTCCTATAAATGCAACAAGTTTGGGTAATGGACCTTTGGATCATCATTGATGAGTGGGGAGATACCCCTACACTCAACCATATGAATACAAGCATTTTCACGTGCGATTTGGTCGAACTCCACAGACTAAATTCCTACACGCCCCATGGAACACTTAGGGTTAATTAATCGTTGTCTTCCCATACTTACTTGTATGTGTCATGGTGTATGGTTAAGCAAGTCTGAGGTATATGATTTTTATGGTCTTTTATGTTTTATATCTTCTGTTCTACGAGGAAAGGGTTGAGAAACTAAGACTAACTCTAACTATTGTACTAAGTCTAAATTGCCTAACGTCAGCATCTGTTCCCACTTACCGTACACACCCTGAACTATGCAACCGTGGTTACCAAATGCTAATCGTTACTGGAATGCCACGTGTAACACACGTGCTCGAAGTGGTCATATTGAGGCACTTAACTAACCTAAGCATGATGAGCATCCGTTCCTTAGCTATCCGTACACATCCTTAAATGCTCGTAACCAAGTCATACTTATCCCGCGTTCTAGGAGTTTAAGGTGAGAGAGACTAATTGCGATGAGCAACCTATTCCTTGACTAATCGTACACATTCGTAAATGCTCGTAATCAAGTCGTACTCATACTGTGCTACTGTAGGTAATAAATAATAGGTAGGAAATAACATGTAATAAAACCTATTCCATGTACTACAAGGTTTATCCACAAAGCTCATCTTTATTGTCGTACAAAACTTGCGTTCAGGTACAAAGCTACTCGAATAAAGATCTATTCACTCTGGGACTCCTACTACGGGTACATGGAAAATAATCTATCTCTGGAGTGATCAATCTGCCAGAGTTTTCCTACTTTTAGCCTAGGATGAAGAATAAGGGGAGTGCCGCCTCTTATTTATAGATATGGTGGCGGACCGTGATATCGCATCCCATCATACCCCCATGACTAAATGAAAACTCGTCCTTGAGTTCATTATAATGATATCAGGTAGGTATGGGATTATTAAGGGAATGGAACTAATGGGATGACATGTGAACAGGTCATTATTACAGACACAACAGACTGGTGTTCATGACAACAAGGGTGAATACCTTATTACATTGACATCAGACCTCATTTGGCAACTGAGAGAAAAGAGAAGAGAGAAGAGGAGAGAAGAAGAGAGAAGAAGTCTTGCTACTGCCAATGCCCAGATTGTGCCTTTCGTTGTCTAGCCGTAAGCGCATCATCAATTTTGCTCCTTGCATAGCTATGTTCAACACTACTCCATTCCAAGTGCTCCTTCTGGATCCAATCTGTTATTTCATGATCACCATCTGCACATACAACATAGTCATATATTAGCAAGGGTAAATAAATTTCAATATGGGAAATACCTTGCTTCGGTGTAAGTCCATTGGTTGGGTTGTGGTATGGCTGATTACGGATCTAGAGATATATGAATGATGGCTATCGAAGGTGTAGGGGTTAGGAGAAAATTGAAAAAATTGGGCCCTGTACCCCCATGACTAATTGCAAACCTCCAGTAGCGATAGAATGGAGAAAGAATAAGAACAAGAAAGAGGAAGAAAAAGAGACAACTAGTGCATTGATAAAATAGATGTCAAGATGGAAATGAACAAAATAATATAAAATTAATTGCAAAATGTTAAGGAAAAGAATTTAACTAATGCACCAAATAGGAATGTCAGTGGGTCCTCCCCAAAGCAGGCGCATGCCCTTAGTGCCCTGACAAACCCATATTCAAAGAGTCCGTAGGTTCCAAGAATGTCCTTTGGAACAAGAGTTAAAGGCTTAACCTTGAGAATTTACCAAAAATAAAACCATGTATCTACCAAAATATACACTAATGATACAACCATCAATGAGGTGAACAATGGAAAGAAAGGTGAAGAGAAGAGGATGGAATGGAATCCCAAGAATAATGTGGTGTACAGCCCCTTGTGTGTTTCATGATTAATGTGACGTGGCAAATCTCATTTCAACTCCAGCCTCAAACCAACCACATCTAGTGACTTCGCATCAATAGACTTGGCCAAACCACCCACTTGAGTAGCAAGAAGGCTTCCTCCAAGATTCACCACCACTCTGATGAAACAAAGAAGAAAATAGGAAGTGAGAAGGGCCTTAGTTAGAGGGACACTTTTGGTTCCATAACTAGTGCTTGTAGCCCAAATTTATTTCGTCTAGGGGGTGTGCTTTGAATTCTCATTTTCTTTATTTTTTTTTCTTTTTGTGTTTTGTGTTTTTATGCGTGAGAACCACACCATGCAAAGACTTTTTATTTTTTATTATCTCAGCTTTCGAGAATTGGGTAACATCGGAACAGCAAGAAAACTCAATAAGAAAACATCCAAGCACCCAAAAGAATGGCTAACACAAATGCATCAAGTTCCCTTTAAGTCACATCCTTTTCAAACCTTGAGTCCTTCCTTAGTTTAAGAAGTACCTAGTCACTGATTCGTTAAAGTTCTTATTAGGAAGGGAACTGTACATTTCCAAGCCAAGAGGAACCATAGACTTTGGTGGGTGGATGGATGAAGTGGACTCATTGCCTGCCATATCAAAAGAACATACCTTAGTGTCAACATCAGAACTTAAAGTTAAAAACCAAACATTAGCAATCAATGAAAAATAGTTCATACCATCGTGAAGAACACTTATTAGGTGACAAACTTGCAAGCTGGATCACACGCGCACAAAATGGAAAAGTATAACAATGGTGTAAAAAAAATAAGAAAAGTTAAAGAAATTTGCAAAACAAAAATGTGTAAAACAAAAACGTGTAAAACAAAAATGTGTAAAACAAAAACTTGTAAAACAACAACATGTAAAACAAAAATGTGTAAAACAAAAACTTGTAAAACAAAAACATGTAAAAAAAAACATGTAAAACAAAAACTAAAAAGAACTAAGAACTTACAATGGTTAGCATAGGTGGCCATCTCTCCCATGACTGAATTGTAAGGGAGAGATCCAAAATAATGAACATCTATTTGAATTTCGTAGAAGTGCCCAACTTCTGCCCATTGATGTTTTTAGGTTAAGGGATGGAAATTGGTGACGTTCATATTCTAAGGTGTCTATGCCTTCGTTGTTAGCATGAGTTTTCTCAGTTCATTCCATGCATATTAGTTTGCCCTTCCTAGTAGCTAACAACCACGAGGTGTCTACTACTGGTGTGGTTGCTACATGCAGGCACCTCTGAATTTGTGTTTCTTGGGCACACCGCTCACATGGAAGCAATGTTGAACACTCTTCCATGTCATCACCCTCTATGTCACTATATGTGATGCACGAAACTGTCTTCTTCTCAATCTTTCTATAAATATTTATCTTATATATCTACAAGGAAATATCACAGATCCCTAGGTACGCATCTACTGTACTTAGCCATGGCCTTCCCATTATAATTGGAAAACCCCCTTTGTTGTTAACTTCAATCACCAGGAAATCAGCTGGGTATGACCAACCACACATAGTGGTGATGATGTCCTCCATCAATCCTAAGGGAATGGTGGTGGACTGGTCAACCAGCTCTAGTTGAATGTTACTCTTCTTAAGTTGGGGTAGGTTCCAGGCTTGATACATTTCTCGTGATATTAAATTGACTCTGGAACCTGAGTCAAGAAGAGCCTGATGTGGTGCATTCCTGGTGATTTGCAATTAAATTAAGGGGCTCCTAGGGTCAAATAGTTTCCTGGGAAGGTGGCCTACCTTAATCCAGTCAGTTACGGTATGTGTCAACATAACCATATGCGTACAGTTCTTTTGGACTAAAGGGTGCTTCGAAGTGTTAGATGATTGAGGCATGTACATGTACTCAACCGCTTGTTGTTGTGAGAGTTTGTTTGGGCTCATGGTTCTGAAGAAGAACCTTCCCTTTGTACAATTTTTAGAACCAGTGTCAATTTAAATATTTACAGATTGAATACTTACAGCTCTCACAGTGTTATGTTGCTGCGGTTGAGTAGGTAGTTCTCCTTGCATTGTTGGAATAGGTTGTATGGGAACTATAGGTGGAAGAGGTGCGGATGGAGTTGGAGAATGGAATAAGTGTGAGATGTCTCCCAGAGGAGAAGGCATCCTCCTAAATTACTTCTGAACTTGGTAGTGACATTAGGGAGTTGTGTGACCCATAGAGTCACCTGGCGAATCTAGCTACTGCACATAATAACCATAAGGATCGGGCTGCTGGTAAGGGTACTCTTGTGTTGGTGGTGGCATCCCCCATGACTATGGGTATTGCCACTACTAATATTGTCTAATGGGCTATGGTGGAATTCCACTTGAATAGTACATTAGTGGTTGGTGGAACTGCCTTGGGTTACCTTGTGGATAAGGTAACCTTTAGGGTGTTTGCCATTGGTTGAGTCTTGGATTCAACGCATACACCCCAGACTCCTGTAGATATGAGATCATTGGGCAACATCCCTTAGGATGGTCATAGTGGTAGATCTCACATTCACCATCATCATCTGTGTCAAAGTCCATAGCCTCATCAGAGATAGGAATTTTCCCCTTACCTTTGTTATGTGCAGGGCTTGAATTTCTCCGCTTTGTCTTACCTTTGTCACTACTTCATTCCTCCTTAGACTCTTCTATGATTTTCAAAACTATTTCAATTCTTGAGTCTAAGGAATCCCACATTTGATCCATTTCGCCTAATACCTCGATTGTTAATTTTTGGATTGGCNCCTTGGGCATAAGTCCCAAGGGTTCTTCTCATTTCGTGCCTTAGCCCATCCACGATGTGGCAAAGTTGATCCTGCTGAGCGTACCCATGGCCCAGGCAACGATGTAATAATGTATAGTAGTAGGCCATGGCAGCATCCAAGGGTTCATAAGCACCTTGTTTCCAGCCTTGGATCTGCTTACGCAAATTGGACACTCTGGAGTATGTCTAATATTTATTGTTGAAGAGTTCAAGCATCGTACTCCACCTCTTGATGGTTTCTAGTTCTAAGGACTGGTACCAACTCTCTAATTCTTTAACGAGTGTCCTTAGGAATAACTTGAGTTTTTGCCACTCATTGTCTATATTCTTCAAGGCACAAGCATCGTGGAATGCCTGTAAATGATACTATGGATTAGCGTTGTATCCCCCTTCAAAACGTGAGATGTTATTTATGTCCAAACACTTGATCCAACTATCCTTTAACTGCCTTGTTGGAATCCTAACAACCTTTGTGATGTCAAGCATACTTCAGGTTGTGAGTAGGGGCTCGTCATGATCATGTCTTTCATGACACCTGTGATGTCTATGTGATTCCCTACTCTCCCTACATCCTTGCCCTTGTCCTCTCTCTCGACTTTCCCATCGAGGTCTCTCGTCTTCCTTACCTTTACCCTCACCGTTATGTTTGCGATGGCTACGCCTAGATGTGGAAGGAGAGGGTGAGTGGTGAGATGAAGAAGAAAAAGAAGAAGAGCCATCACCATGGTGATGTTTCTTACCTTCTCTTTGGCTACTTCGGCCCTGATCATTATAACTATCTAAGTGCCTATCCTTAGCGTGGGTTGTTGTTCCTTCTGTGAATAGTTGGCATTCATGAGGATCAGAACCAGTAGTATGGATCGTTGAGCATAGGTTCTGATGCCTTACCTCCTCACCATCATTAGGAAGGGAAACATCAATTGCTAAAGAACCTGTTATGCGGGGTTCCTCATCTCCTATTTCACTAAGGATGTGCACGGCTTTGCCCTTCAATAGTGTGTGTTGACTCTCCTACCTTCAGTCCCTCCTACGTTGTGCATCTGTGGGATAATAATTCCTCATATCAAAATCCTTAGCAATGTATTCAGCAAATAGTTCTTGCATGCCAATCTGTGCCAAGGCACATAAGAGCATGTTAGGGACTGATCGATCTAGGGGTAACACGATGTTACCTTGCAGATCTCTCCATCGCAACTGTTCATCTTGATGGAGAATAAAGGTAAAGTTTGGAATATACTCATCAAGATGAGTATAGGCTATCTTGTATTGTTTAGGACTTGGCTGGTTTTGGTTATGGGTTGTATGTTGCCGACTATCTCTAGTGTTAGTCCTAGGTGGTGAATTACTTTTGTGAGAAGAAGTCATTTCTATCGGTATGCTATTTCACTGTTATATAAATTCTTATTTAATTAATTAACCCAAAGGTTCGTTAAGGCTCCCAATGATTCGAGTGATTTCCTTTATGTTCTATTCGGCGCACAAACACTTAGTCCCTGGCAACGGCACTAATGATGAGTGGCGAGATACCCTTACACTCAACCATATGAATATGAGTGTTTTCATGCACGATCTGGTCGAACTCCACAGACTAAATGCCTACATGCCCCATGGAACACTTAGGGTTAATTAATCGTTGTCTTCCCAGACTTACTTGTATGTGTCACGGTGTATGGTTAAGCAAGTCTAAGGTATATGATTTTTATGGTCTTTTATGTTTCATATCTTTTGTTGTACGAGGAAAGGGTTGAGAAACTAAGACTAACTCTAACTACTGTACTAAGTCTAAATTACCTAGCATCAGCATCCATTCCCACTTACCGTACACACCCTGAACTATGCAACCGTGGTTACCAAACGCTAATCATTACTGGGATCCCACGCGTAACGCACATGCTCGAAGTGGTCGTACTGAGGCACTTAACTAACCTAAGCATTATGAGCATCCATTCCTTAGCTATCTGTACACATCCTTAAATGCTCGTAACCAAGTCGTACTTATCCCGCATTCTAGGAGTTTAGGGTGAGAGAGACTAATCGCAATGAGCAACCGATTCCTTGACTAACCGTACACATTCGTAAATGCTCATAATCAAGTCATACTCATACCACGCTACTGTAGGTAATAAATAATAGGTAGGAAATAACATGCAATAAAACCTATTCCATGTACTGTAAGGTTTATCCACAAAGGTCGCCTTTATTACCATACACAACTTGCGTTCAGGTACAAAGCTACTCAAATAAAGATCCGTTCACTTGGGGACTCCTACTATGAGCACATGGAAAATAATCTATCTCTGGAGTAATCAATCTGCCATAGTTTTCCTACTTTTAGCCTAGGATGAAGAATAAGGGGAGTGCCGCCTCTTATTTATAGATATAGCAACGGACCGCGATATCGCGTATGCTATATCGCAGGGGACGACGCGATATCGTGAGGGATGCGATATCGGGATGACTCATGTGATATCGTGTCCCATCAATCATTTATGCATATGTCACATCCATTATCTTCATCTATGGTTGAGTTTATAGCCTAGCTTTCTTTAGCCATTTTTCCTATTTGTTGAAAAGCATTATTAGCTGTTTCTTGGTTTTCTATCCTTTGTTTAGTGTGATCACTTAGCTTGTTTTGCATGAGCCTCTCCTCGACCATATGGATGAGAGTTGTAACATTTTCATATATCCATTTGGACATCCTATTAAACTTTGCTTCTAATTCATCCATAGACTCTTATGTTGATAAGTTTTGTTGTGGGATCACCATATCGAGAGTGGTTTCATTCTTCTTGCCATAGATTTCGAACTTCTTTTGTTGAAAAGTTGCATCCCATTGGTATTTCTTAACATTCTCCCATTTTCATATCTTTCCTTCTTCTTTTGCCATACATTCTATTAGTTCTTTGATATGATGGGCTTGGAGCCATACATCTCAAGGGTCTCCCTTATTTCATTACAAATCCCATCTATGATGTAGAAAAGTTGCCTTTCCTTGAAGAAACCAAGGCCTAAGCATCTATTTAGTAAAGCATAATATCTATCTAAGGCCATGTCCAAGGGTTCTATTATTCTTGCTTCCACTCTTGGATCTATCTCCTCAAATTGGACACTCTTGCATAGGTTTGATATTTCTCATTGAATAGCTCCTACATTGTAAACCATCGTTAGATTGAATTTGGTCTCAACAATTTATACCACATTTTCGGTCTATCAATTAGTGTCCTAGGAAATAGCTTAAGCTTTTGCCACCCACTTTCAATGTTGTAAAAAGTATAGGCATCATGGAAGGCTTGTAAATAATGTTGTGGATCTGAATTATAACCTGCTACAAATTTAGGAATATTAGTCATGTCAAGCTTGGGTAAATGACTAAAGAATGTTCTCAAAGAGAATTTTTAGCAGTTACAAGAACAATTAGCCAGGGTCAACTAGGACATGAATCACTTGGCCAGAGAGAATTGAACCCTCTCAATGGAGGAGGTATGCACAATCCATCAAAAGATGACAATTGAAATAAGATCATTGCAAAACAAGGCCAAGAAACATGAAAAGTTGAAGGAACACTTCAGAGATTAGGTGGGGATGTAAGTCATTCAAAAAGAGATCCATATGGCCAAGGCCCACATTAACACCTTCAGTGCTCAACAGATTGATTGGCAGGACATACTGGATACCTATGCATTCACCCACCAAGTAGAGCTCAAAAGTTGAGACCTACAGATACAAGATCTTATGGAGTACATGGAATTGGCGAACTTGCGGTATGCCAATTTAGCCATGTTAATAGCAAAATGCTCAAGAACAGAGTTGGAGAAGCAGGCAGCTACCGCCTATGCAAAATATGAAATAGAATTTGTTGAGCATAAGAAGATGCTACAGAAGTTAGTAGTAACAAATTTTGGGTTAGAGGTGGTCAAAACTAGCTACCAGGGACAAAAATATGTCACGGCAGACTTGGCTCGATAGCTTACAAATTACCAAGAATACAAGGATAAAGCCAGAGCCTATGAGGAGGAATGACGGTTGTTTACAGCCTGGTATGTCAAGGCAAATTAGATGTTCCCACAACTACCATGTCCATGGGAGCTACTGACTCCATCAAATATTAGAGCATTAGCATGGATGGCACAAGACCCCCAAACTGAAGTGGAAAAGCTCCAAGCACTTCATCAAAGCCATCAAATTTCAAAACCTGGAGCACAAGATAAGGGGAAGCGACCCATGGAGGAACCACCACCACTAGGAACCACATAAGTGCAAATAAATTTTGTAATTTTTTATGTCTGTGTCCCAATTTTGTTGCATTCAATTCTCCACTACGACATAAATAAATTCCTAGTCAGTTAATAATGCCATACCTATTCACTGTATAATCAATTGGGCTTGTTCTCATTTTGTTCGACTCAAGGATGAGTTTTCATTCAGTCATGGGGGTATGATGAACCATGATTTGTCGGGCTCCGATATCAGACCTATGATATAGGATGCAAGATATCAGGTATGTGATATCACGACCTAAATAACGATATCAGATACATGATATCGTGATTCCTGTGTGAGCCTATAAATACACATTTGGGAGCATGAGAAGGGGAGTTAGTCAATCAGTAGGTGTAAGTGTAGAGTAATTTTTAGTTCAATTCTTTCCCTTCCCTAGTGCATGCCTACAGTGTGATGATTGTAATTGTATGACACTTTTATTCGAGTGTGATGTACTTGGATGTGCACATGACTAACAAAAAAGATCAAAATTACTTCATCATTGCAACATTCACTTAACTCTTAATTACTTTAATTGTTATTTACTATTTTCTTTAGTTAATATTTACTTTCTTGTCCTTTACATTTTATGTTGTTAATGCGGAATGAGTATGACTTAATCACGAGCATTTAAGTGTGACTACTTGGTATCCCAATAGCATACCTAGGACATGCACTTGGTAATCCCAACAGTAGTACACAAGGTCCAAGATGTGTATGGATGATTAAGGATGGATGCTCATCACACTTAGGCTAGCTTAGATTCTCTCTCCCATTTCCTCTTAGCTTAATCAAAGTTATTTTCCATTGCCTCTAGGAGTAGCACTAGTCTAGGACCACATCATATACCTCACTCTGGACTAAACCATACGTGACAAAGCAAATACTAGTCTAGGTGGGAAGACAGCAAAGTGCGATCAATGTGTGACTATCTAAATACCACAACTAGTCCGTCTGCATTGTTCAACCAAATCCTGTGTGAATGCTTGTATTCGTATGGTTGAGTGTAGGGGTACCTCGCCACTCATCATCTATCCATGACATGTAGCACTGTGAGCCATTTTGATCAACAATTAGTATGAAAATAGAGAGAATCTAGAGCTTTTTATAAAATTCAAAATCTGGAATGTGGAAAATGTTATGCATATCTATTTTAATTCATAGTGCATGATTCTCCTACCTTTAAATTTATTAAAACCTAAAATATAAACTAATTTATCAAAACAACAAAATTATGAATTATTCTATACTTAACAATTTCGACAAAAAGTACAAGATTTTTTATTGCAAAGTAGAAAACATTACTTAAATGGTAAAGATTAAAGAGAATTATAAATTAAGATGCAAGCTTTTGAATACTAATGTTGCTCTATGCTTTCTCTCTACAATTTTCATGATTTATTTGCAATGTAAAAAATGAAATTCAATTATGGATTTTTGTACTTCTCATCACATTTAATGCACCTAACTATTGCTAAATTCTTTTCTAATACAATAATCAACATACAATCTATAATAACAATAGTCTAAAATTGATGGTAAATAAGTAGGATAAAAGATGTACTAAATCTAAAATACTAGATGCAAGAGAGAAGTTTTTTTGAAACTATTCATGGCTTGTATAACATATAAACAAAAACTAAGAGTGAAACTTTTTTTTTTTCAGGAAAAGGTCAAGTGAATTCAATTCCAAAAAAAATGGAGAACAAGCTACGCCTGCACGTAGCGCGGGCCATCAACCACGGCCCCAAAGCAGGAGTCCCCAGGACAGGAAGAGACAGGAGCCAAGGCGAAGGCAGCCCCGCCAACAACCACAACTGAGGAACTCGCAGGGAGTACCCGTCACCTCCCCACCCAAATTCAACACAGAATCCCACGACCCAGGGGAGACAAAGAAGAAAAGCCCCTGGACGAAAGAGACAGAGACAGAAAGAAAAACAGCGACAGAAAAAATACAGCTAAGGCCAGTCCCGCAGCAACACAGAAACCCGACAACCCAGCTACCCGCGGGGTTGCTGACCACCGGCATCTCCCTGCTCAGCCGGCCCGGCAGCGAGGCGGCGCCGATTCTCCGCAATCAGCTAGGCGATTCCTGTCCTGCAATTCTGCAGGATGCCCGCAAACCAGAGCTGTGATGGTTGAGGACGAGGGTTTGATGTCTGAATCTTCGTGTTGTTAGGCAAGACATCTGGCGGGTCCTTCACCCGAGGCGGCCGGGGACGATGCTGATCCTGATCAACGTCCGGGCACTGGACGTGCGGCTGCGTGTCTGCCCCCGAGGCAGTTGGGTTGCCCCGCGCCTGCCTCATCGCGCCCTCAGCCAACCCCTCCGGGACATGGTTCTATCTTCCACTGGCCCCGGCGACCGCCGGGGGGGTGGGGGGGGTGCCCCGCGCAGAGTCCGGATCCCTTCTGGGCCAGGCCATAGAGGTGCTCCCATCCTTCGCGATCGTAATCTCCTGCCAAAGCTTCCTGAACCTGGCACATAATATAGCCGGCGGGGGGCAGGCCACGTCTTTGAAGACGTAATCATTTCGGGCCTTCCACAGAATCCAAAGCGCGGTGAGGGTTGGCGAGTTCCCGGAAATCTTGATGGGGCGCAAACCACACATGTGCCAAAATTGCCGGGGTGACAAGACACTCTTGCATGAAATGCTGCAGCGTCTCATCAGCATGATTGCACAAGGGGCAATGTGGACTAATCCCCAGGCCCCTGCACTGCAAGAACGTCGGACTGGTAGGCTATCATAATTCCTCATTTTATGAGTTTAACCTTGATTGGTTGATGTAATCATAGGTAGAAAAGCTTTCCTTTTTAATGTTATATATAGGTTGGTAAATTAGACTAACTTGAAATATATGAAGTTATGGCAAGAACCTCATGATCTTAGAAATCATTTACTACTATGTTACAATTGGACATTGGCTACATTGATTTATTGTTGTGCATTATGTAGAATATATGACATTGGTAACTAATGAAGTAGTCTCTTAAAATCATGTTAAAAGATTTAATAAATGTTGTATATACTAATGACATTTATTGGCTTTGAATAAGCATGTTTTGACATATTTTAAAGATGAAGAGAGTACTAGTAGGATCTGCGTCAACGACTCACGTTTGTCGCGTGGTCTCTGCTTTCCGATCTCCGCGTATCGGCACAGAAACGCATAACTCGCACGCTTCTGTGTCGCACATCATTCGACGCACACTTGCTCCTGTTCATTTCTGTCTCTTCCTTGCGTTCTTTCTTTCAGTTTTTCTCTATCTCTATCTATCTGCGTCTCCGTATATAGTGCCAAGTGCCTTCCACTTTTTCCAGATGATCTGTAGCTTTCTCCTCTCTTCCTCTAATTTTTGGCTGGTCTTAAGCAAAGACGCAGCCAAAGCCAAAGCCTTTAATATGTATGTGAAAGTATGAAAATGGAAGCAGCCAAGCCCCGCTTTGGAGTTCTGCAATGCGCGGTGGATTTGGAGTATGTGAAGAAGAGATACTGAGGCTACTTCACTCTCTGTTCCAGCTTCTTTTCCGATAATGCTGCTGCTGAAACTTGGGATGTGTACAGACGAGAAGGAGCTTCGCAAGTACCATGGCTTCATCATCACGAGAAGGAGCTGCAGCGAAGCTCACGGCAACGATCCATGGATTTTACGCCTCGGCAATCTCATCCACACCCTCGACAACTTGCGCATCCGTTTGCTTGGCATATGCTTTGGCCACCAGGTACTTAGTAAACTCGTCTCACTCTGAAATATAAAGCCAATGAATCCAAAAGCTAAGCTAACTGTGAAATGAAATCCAATGAATCCGGTCCAATATTATACTGCAGGTGCTGTGCAGAGCTAGCTCTGGGAGGGAAGACCGGCCGGTCGCCTGGAGGTTGGGACATAGGCCTCACCAAGGTCAAGCTCTCCGAGAGTCTGCAACAAAGATACCCCGCAATACGGATTCCCAACGAAATTATCATCATCGAAATTCATCAAGATCAGGTCCATATCCAGTAATTGCCCCTTAAATTTGCAGCCGACAACGACTTTCAAAGGAAGAGCGTTTTTTAAATGACCGTTTTTTTGCGGTTGGTTAAAAAGGATGCGTCAGATAAGCACAGCTGAACATCTTTTATTGTTAAATCTTCCCATACTTTACGGAAAACGTTTTGTTCCGGATTCTATGGCTACCCCCAAATTTAAGCTGCCTTCTGAGGCGACCACAAATTTTCATTTGCTTTTTCATGGGTTTAAAAGATATAAAAAAATTATTAAAAATTAAAACTAATGCTATTCTTTTTGGCAAACAATTCTTCAATTTTTTTTGCACATTTAATCATATAATTTTTTTATTGATTATGCCTTTGACTAGTCTTCACCAAAAATAAGTTTTTTTTTAAATGTTAGTGGACTTTTATTAATCAAAAAGGATCATTAAGCATTTTAGATAAAATTTATTCTAAGGATGAAAGAAAACTAGACCTTATAAGGAGCCTTATACCAATCATGATCCTTTCTTTTGTAATATTATAATTCAAATGGAAGGGAAGAAACCAAATTAAACTTTAGTCCTAAGTCAAGCCTTTGTACAAATTCATGTTGGAAAGCACCAACATTTATTTTTGAGTTTACATAAGTCAAAAGAGTAGTAAGGATCTAACTACATTCCTCAAGAGCAAAGTGCAATGTCTTTTGGTATTGAAGGTATGGCAAAGTACTTTTTAAACTAAACCTATTCACTAATACCAACTAGAAATTTCCAAAAAAAAAGAAAGTAAAGGACTATCTTATCCTTAAAGTAGTGTGGCTATATTGGCTAAGGAGCATGAAAAGCCTAAAGGGAGATATTGAAACATGAAACATCAAACAAAACAAGCCACTTTGAGGGGTGTTAATAAAATCCAAATTTAAGATCAAATTTTGGATTAGGAAATTAAAACTTTAAATTTCTTTAAAATATTATTATTTATTTTTTTGGGGTCTAACAACCCCATCCCCCTTCTTAATATTCTTTTTAAGATTAAGAGTGTAGGTGATAATAACTTCTTGCACTATGGCATGGTAAATAGTACAACTAGAATGATGCCTGAAATCATCTTTTTCTTTTTGAAGTAAAAAATGCAATATTAACATATTTATCTATTAGAGTGTAATTCATACATTGTCTTAACTCGTAGCAATTTAAATATGCTATGTCTCTACTCTGTGTCATAAGTGGATAAGAAGTTCATAATGATGATTCATAAATTAGTAAAGTCTATTCATAAATGAGCTCGATCAAGTTGTACAGAAATATTGGTTTATGAAATTATTCAAAGGACTTGTACTCTAATTGGTGAAGTTCCTTCTATCAGCTACATCAATGAGATGTTGTTGACATGACCCCGTCGATGTAGGGTTTCCCATGTTAACATGTACCCATCAACGTGGCACCCTAGTAAGTCTATAAATACAACACCTTAGCCATGTTAATGGAGAGTTAGAATTTCATTTGCTAGTAGAACTTTTGCAGTTTGTTTCTACAAGAGAGAACAATTTTCTAAGTGCCCATAGTAGGAGTCAAGGAGTGTACGGATCTTTATTCAAGCACTGTTGTACCTAAGCACTACAATGTGTGGGGTAATAAAGATGAGCTTTTTAATAAACCTTGCAGCACTTGGACTAGCTTAATGACTTATTTATACATTTATTGTTTTCATTAATTAAGCAATTAATTAAGCTAGAATGATTAAGACCTTAAGTAATAAATTAGTTAAGCTAAATAAACTAGCATACATAAGTACAACCAATTCAAGCATACGTATAACACTTGGTAATCCCAGTAGCGCTTAATGNTACCCCTATGCCCAACCATATGAATCACTAAGGCATTCACACACGATCCAGNTACAATTGAGCCTCACAAGTGTAGTTGGAAGGACAATGATTGTTCCATGATTAGATTCACCTTCTAAATTGAATCCTGTGTATGAGAACACTAGAAATCCATGGAATTCGAATGGATCGTGTGTGAATGCCTTAGTGATTCATATGGTTGGGCATAGGGGTATCTCGTTGCCATCATTGGTGTTGTTACCAAGGATTCTTATCTAGTACCATGTGTTATCAATCTAGGATTAGTGAAAATTACTCAACATCATTGAAATGAACTTGACAAAGTTAAATCATAACAATTAATCAAAACTATACTACAAGCACTTTGAGAAATTGTTTCTAACAAAAATATGTTCTTCTTCTCATAGACGAGATGATTCTAAGCCAATAGTACCACAAGAATGTAGAGTGGTGTACACTCATCTTGATGAGTTTGTATGCAATTTCACCTACATCCTCCATTAGGATGAACAAATGTAGTGGTGAGACATGTAGGGGAACGTTGTATTTCCACCTGATTGATCTATTCCAAAGATGTCGCTCCAAACTTTTACAAGATTGGGCATTGAGGAGCTTCACAAAGAGTATGTTGTGAAAGATCATGACTTTTAGGACTACCCTCCCACTAAGACATAACGCAAACGAGATCAGCAATAGAAAAAGTATCGTGAAGCCATGAAAGTGAAATAGTTCACTAACCCCTTATTCCTGCTAAATCAAAAAGATGATGAGGAACCTCTTTTTGAGGGTTCTCAACATGTAGACTCTCCACCTCTTGACTCTAATGAAGGGAATCTAAACCCAAATCCTAAATTAATAATCAACAATCTAGGTTCTGGTAATAGTAAGTCCCATGGTCATGGGAGCTTTAAGAAAGGGAGTTGAGGTAGGAACTCAGACAAGTATAATGATGATCACTCTAAGGATCATGGATGTGACAAATAGAGAGGAAGTGGTAGACATCATAGTGGTGGCAACCCTCCTCCCTCTTCACCCTCTTCATTTGAATTAGCTGCCTCCTCCAAACATAAAAAGAACTGTAGGAGGTAGGAAAATAATGATAATCACAAAGACCACCATGAACAAAGGGATGGTAGAGGACATCACAAGCATCATCAAGATCATGACGATGAACCTTTGCTAGCCACTCAAAATATGGCCAACATCACAAAGGCTGTCAAAATTCCTACCAAGCATGTGAAACATAGCTAATTAAGTAGCTAGACATGAATAATATTCTTAGATTTCAGGGGGAATATAACACAAATCCTTAAACACATCTGCAAGCCTTTCATGATGCTTATGCCTTACAAAATATTAAAAATGATTGGCAAAAGCCTAAGCTATTCCCCCAAACACTCATCAAGGAAGTAAAAAGTTGGTACTAGTCTTTAAAACCAAAATCAATCCATTGATAGAGTACAATGCTAGAACTATTTAATAACATGTATAAGACCTACTCTACAGTATCAAACCTACAAAAGCAAATCCAAGGATGGAAACAGGAAACACATGAACCCTTGGATGCCACCTTGGGTAGATATTATTCATTATTACACCATTGCCCTAGCCATGATTACTCTCAAAGAGAACAATTTCACCACATCATAAATGGGCTTCACTCAGAAACAATATTTTTTTTCTTTATTAATTGGCCATGTTCTTCTTCTCCTATGGTGGTGTTGAATTGGATAGCCTGCTACCATGTGTTGTAGAACCCTTGGGATCTATGCACAAGGGAGACTGTTAAAATTAAGAGACCGTTAGACACAAAGGCTGATTGAGAAGGTAGCAAAAGAAGAAGGAGAGTTGAGAAAATGTGAAAGTACAGAAGAATATAATATAGACCCTTCCATCAAAAAGAAGGAGGCCCATTTTTGTGATAATGAGAAGGAGTCACCTCTTTATGAGATGGTGTGATGAAAGATCTTTCTGATCCAAAAATCCATGTTTGAAATTTTAGCCAAGGTAGATAAAATGTGGGTTTCGTTGGATGAAAAATTCCAAATTGCTCTAAAAATCATAGAAGAATAAAGAGAGCAGACTAGTGGTCGTGATTACAAAATGTGGAAAGAAGCTGAATGTGCCTATCAAAGGGGCAAGAGCAAAGATGCTACAGTAGAAAAAGTTGTGGAGATTGAATTAGATGATGACAGTGGATGTGACATTTGTCACTATGAACATCCTAAGGAATGTTTCCCTATTGTGTCACACTTACAAGAATTTGGGATGTATGCTCTGAATCCATAACTATCAAAAAGGCAAACACCTAAAAGATTATCCTATCCTCAAGGCAATTCCAGGAAGTTCCACTAGTAATAACCTTATTATCCAAGTGGAACTCCACCACAACCATATGAATATGTCAGTAGTGATAGCAACCATAGTCATGGGGAATGTCACCAGCATGATAGTAGTACCCTTACACATAGTCAAATCCATATGGGTACTATGTTAAGCAATCCCTATCTCCATGTGACTCTTTTGGTCATTTTTCTCCTTTCCAACATCACTACCATCCTCTTGAATTTCACCAATCTCATTCTCTAACCCCTAGGGGAGATCCCATATTTCATCATCCGCTCCTCATGTGCCTACACCTGTTCTTCCATCCTCAACATAGCTACCACCTATTCCATCCATGCAAGGTGGGCTTTTAGCTCAGCCATAATAGCGTAATGCTACAAGGGCTGTTAATCCACAATCAGTTAATCAATCGAGTGGTTTGGAACCTACATCTTGCAAATGACCATTCTTTTGATCAAACAGTCCTCCTAAGCCCTCACAAACTCATGTAGCTAGTCACCCTGCTCCTTTTTCATCCTCTACAAATCATCAAATCAAGAGCCCTTTAAACCAAATGCCTTCCAAGATCTACATTGTTATGCTAACTCATGTCATATCTCACTAGATTTAGGCTTGCAACCTTCCCATGAAATTAGCTAATCCTAGAATTCCCCTTATCTAATTGCAAATTGTTGGAAATGAACCATGTAAAGCCCTACTAGATTTCGGTTCCAATGGTAATTTGATTTTTCATGACATCTATACTACCTAGAACCTACTACCTTTCAAGAAGAGCAATATTAGATTAGAATTGGTAGACCAATCCATCCTTGTTCTATTGGAACAAGTAGGAGATATTGTGACCACTGTCTATGGGTGGTCTTATCCTACTAATTTCTTAGTCATCAAAGTTGAAAACTGTGGGAAGGATTTTCCAATCATTATGGGAAGGACGCAGCTAAGTATTGTTGATGTAAGAATGGACATTAAAGATCTTTCCTTGGAAATTTTTAAGGAAAATTCATTCAAAAAGATCAAGAAGAAACAATTTTCATCCATTGTGTATAACGATATAGGGTGCAACTACGTGCAGAAACTCTGGTCCATGAGCATCCATTTTTTCATGCAGGTAGTGTGAAAATGAGGTAGATATTCAAAGATGCATGTACACAGTACCCACAAAACAAAAGGACACCCAGTTGTTGATAGCTAATTCTAAGAGTAGAACAATTTACCTAAAATCAATTAAGAGCTTGACATGGCCTATGTCATAGACATGGATGAACTAGAGCAACTTCATTGCCAACTCTTTGATGATGAAAATGATGATACCTATTGGGGAGAATTGGAAATCTTTAAAAATTTTAAGCAAGTGCCCCTAGAGTTAAAAGCTCTAATTTCCAACTTGGAATATGCATTTTTGAAAAATGAAAAGCCTATTATAATCAATGCTAAACTTTCTTCTAAACCAAAAAAGAAATTGTTGAAAGTGGTTAACAGATGGCTAACAGCCTTTGTTTGGTCATATCCTAAACTCATTGAGAATGATCTAGGAATATGCCAACACCATCTCTATACCAATCTAACCATGAAGTCAAGGAAGTAGCGACAATAGTCGTTGAACCCAAAATTAAAGTAAATCATCAAGGAGGAAATAGAAAAACTCCTCAAGGTAGAGTTCATCTATCATATTGTAGATAGTGAGTGGATTAGCCCACTCATGATTGTGCCAAAGAAAGGTGGCAAGAGGCAACTTTCAAGCTATTGAACATGACAACATTCAAAGATCATTTTCCATTGTCATTTATCGATCAAGTATTGGACACCATTTCTAGACATTACTATTATAGTTTTTTGGATGGTTATAGTGCCTATAACCAAGTTTAGATTGTACTAGAGGATTAGGCCAAAACTACATTCACAAGTCCCTGGGGGACTTTTTCATAATGAAAGATGCTTTTTGATTTGTGCAATACTCTTGCCACATTCCAATACTTGGACTTGAGCATCTTTCAATAACAAATTGGTAGTGGGGTGGAAGTCTTCATGTATGAATTTTTCACTTATGGTGCTATATTCAAGAAATCCTCGGATCGCCTTGAGAAAGTCTTAAAAAGATGTGTGGAGACAAACCTATGACTCAATTGGCAAAAGAGCCATCTAATGGTCCAAGACAACATAGTCTTGGATCATAGAATCTCACAAGCAAGGATCGAGGTAGACCTTGAAAAGATAAGGATCATCCAAGGAATAACCTGTTAATGGAAAATAGTTAAAGATGTTTGGTCATTTCTTAGATACATTGGTTACTACTAGTGATTCATAGAGAATTTCTCTAAGATTGCAAAACTGTTGGTCAAGCTAACAAAGAAGGATTCTCTATTTGTTTGGACCAAGGAATGTGAAAATGCATTCCAACAACTGAGGGAGAAACTCATAGAAACTTCAATTCTACAAGCATCAAACTAGTCTAGACCATTTCATATCATGATAGATGTATCAGATTATGCCTTGGGAGCCATGCTAATGTAGTTGGATGATTAGAAACATTCATATTACATCCACTACACAAGTCAAAGCATCATGGATGCATAACTTAATTACACCACATGGAGAAAGAATTGATGATAGTAGTGTATGCATTGGAAAAATTTAGGCACTATGTGCCTGAGTACAAAGTATTTGTATACACTGACCATAGTGCCATTCACTTTCTAATGAACAAGCTAATGGTGAGCCCCCATGTCATACAATGGCTAGTGATCTTGCAAGAATTCAATCTTACAATGATAAATCAAAAGGGGACTAAGAACGTGATCGTCGATCATCTCTCTTAGTTAAGATGGAGTAACAAAGAGAAGAAGAGCCCACTCTCTAATCAATTTCTTGATAAACTCCTCTTTGCTGGAGCAATTAATGACCAAGTACCCATAGAACCAAAATGGTATGATGGCATCCTCACTTATCTTCTTACTCAAAAGATGCCACAAGATCTAGACCACAGGAAGAAGCAATAGCTTCTCTATCAAGCCAAGCACTTCATGGAAATCAATGAACACCTTTACAAGGTATGCGTTGATGGCCTAGTTTGTTGGTGTGTCCTTGATATTGATCAACTACATGTTCTCCAAGATGATCACAAGGGCCCTTGTGGAGGCCACTATACAAGGAGATGCATGATCATTAAAATCCTAATGGTAGGGTACTATTGGCCAATAATTTTCAAGGATGCCCACCAATTTGTTTGATCTTGTGAACATTGTCAATGAGATGGTGGCATGACCACATGAATGGAGGGACCTTAAGAGTGGATCCAACCATTGGAATCCTTCGACATATGGATCCCATCACACACATGTCCAATGGAAAGGCATACATTATCATCAGCATTGACTATTATACTAAATGGGTAGAAGTAGAAGTCATCGTTAATTGTATATCATCCACTGCAGCTTGATTTTTTCAACAACACATTGTAAACAAGTATGGGGTGCCATGTGCACTAATTTTTAACAATGGAATTCATTTCACAGGCATCACTTTTTGTAAGCTCATGCAACGCTTGGAGGTTAAACATAAATTAATAACACCTTATCATCCCCAAGCTAATGGTTAAGTAGAGTTTACTAACAGAGAGATTGTAAAGATCTTAATGAGAACTATTAGAAAATATATGAGAGACTAGAGCATAAAACTTAATGATGCCCTCTAGGCCTAGTGCTCAACATGGAAATTCCCTATAGGCTATTCTCCCTAGAAGCTAATGTATGGGAAGCTACCAATACTTCCTTTTCAATTTTAGCTCTATACACTTTCATAGCCTATGACCTAGATCTTGATCTAAGTCTAGCACAAAGAGAATGATTAATCAACCTTAACATCCTAGATAAAAATTGATTAGTAACCCTACCTTTGAATGAAGTGCATAGGACATTTAGTAAATAATGGCATGACCTTAGGATAAGAAAAGTAAAATTTTAACTTGGAGACAAGGTCCTTCACTGAAATCCCACACATGCTCCACAATGAACTAAGTTCCAGATGTTGTGGGAAGGGTCTTTTACCAATTATGAAACTTTCCCTTCTAGAGCCATGTTGATCTACAAACCTGAGAATCAAAACCAAAAGTAGCTAGCCAACACACAATAAGTCAAACCTTTCAATGAGCCCAAGCAAGATAGTGTAATGAATACCTCATTGGATGGACAACCTTGCTCAATCTTTTGAATCTCCTCCTTCCAACTAAATTGTAAGGGAGATGGCCATCCATGTTAAGCATTTACATGGCTCCTCAGTTTTTCTATTCTTTTTGTTTATACATTTTTTTTTACATTTTGTTTATTTTATAGCTTTTTATTTTATATTTTTTTCATTTTTTACACCTTTTTTGTTTTACACCATCATTGGTACATTTGATTTTTCTTGAATATTTTACACTTCCTTGTATAATTTCCTTTGTTTTGGGTATGATTTTATGAATTTTTGCTAATAAATTTCTTTATGACAATAGGACACAGTGATGATATAATTGTTGTTAATGCTGGTTTGTACTTATTATTTTTAATTGCTAATGTATAGTTTCTATTTTTGAATTTTTGTACTAACAACTAAGACATGGATTCTTTATCATGGAACAAGTAGTGAGTCCATGACATCCACCCATTCACCAACTCTATGGTTTTCTTTGTTTTAGAAGTATGAGGTCTCTTTTCATTAAGTAAAACATTAATGAACTTGTGACCTTGGTAGTTTCTAGACTTGGAAAGGATTCAAGGGTTTAAACAGGGAGTGACTTCAAAGGGACTCAATACTCTCTATACCCTTTTACTTACTTGGGTGCATGAGTGTTTTCATGGATTTCTTACCATTTCGTGTTGACTAATAATAGGAAGTTGAATAAGTCTTTGCATGGTGTGGTTTCCATCCAAAAGAAAAGAGAGAAGAAAGACAAAAGAGAAAAAAAAACAAAACAAAAAAATGAAAACATGATTATGAAAATTCAAAGCACAGCCCTTAAAAAAATAACGGGCTATAAGCATTGCTTATGGAACTAGAAAAACATGTTACCCATGCTTGAAGGTCCCCTCTAGCTAAGGCCCTTTCTCACTTCCTACTTCTCTTTTCTTCTCTATAAGGAATGGTGTTGGATCTATGGGAGCACTCTTGTATCTCAAGTGGGTGGATCAATGTTAGAGTAGCAATGCGAAGTCACCAAACGTAGTTGGTTTTGGTCTAAACTAAGGATGGATTTTATTAGGTCATTTAACCACAAAATTTACCAAGGGACTTCATGTGACCTTAATTGAGAACTCCATTTCACTTTCTCTCTCATCCATCTATGATTTTCATGACTCACCTCACTATTAGTGTCCATGTCCCTATTCGATGTCTTGGTTTGGTGTGCCTAAATTCTTAGGTAGATTCTTATAGGTTTTGATTCTTAACTTTCATAATCATTAATCATCTTTGGGGCCCATGGACTCCTTAGGGTTGAGGTTATGCAAGAGCAAAAAGGGCATGTACCTGCTATGGGGAGGACCCACTTGCATATCTCATGGTTGGGTTAGTTAAGTACCTCATCCTTAGAGATTTTCGCAATCCAATCCTTTGTGCATCCAACTGTGCGCTCCTTAAGTCCATTTCTTCAATGAACATATTCTCCACCTAATTTTTCAATTTTTTAGCTTTCCATGATCCTCTTTGATGATTTGATCAAGTTCTTGGCTTTTCTAGGACTCCATGGATCCCACTTTNNTATGGAACCCCATCAACACAATTCAAAAATAGTATATATATACATTCCCACACTTCAAACTTTTCACATTTCATTTCAAACACTAGAGGAATTTTTTTATAGTTTTTAGAGCCCAAAACCTTACAGAAGCCCTACCTTCCTAACCATTTGTCAACCTTGTAGCTACCATAGGTAACCTCTTAGTTGTGGGGGTCACAACCTAAAGTTTTTGATGGAAAATTTTTCCAAATTTTTCTAACTCTCACAAAGGTTTAATAAAGAAACCAACATGAAAACATCAAATTAAAAAATTTAAACTCTTCCAACTAGCTTTAGTAATGCTTTGAACTTAAAAATTAATAAAATAATAATAAAATAACCAATCTACCATGGTCCAACCTTAGCCTAAGTATAACTAACTAACAAGACAATGCATCAAAACATTATAAGTTACACATTATATATACTAATCCCTAGATGTGTTATGATCATACATGGCACCAAAGGGGAAGCACGCATAGGAAAGAGGACCATCATAGCCATGGGACAAATGAAAACTAATAAGAAGGGACCAAGAATAAACCCAAGAAGAACAAACAGCAACCCATGCTATGAGACCTCTTAGGGAGGGGCTGAAGGTGGAATCTGTCTATCCAATTCTAGAAAAAGTAGCAGCAACAGAGTAATCCCACTAGGATGAGGTACCAGCTCCTTAAGCAAACCTTGAGGTAGCCTTAATAGAAGCCTATCTCAAGTAGATCAAATTGAAGGAGGTTCAGAAAATAGTGGTCCAAGAGTTAAATTTTGGCTCTTCCTTGAAGCAAGCACCTTAAGAAGTATAAGATCAATTGAAGACCTCTTCCATGTGGCCCATCATCACTTCCAACAAGGAGTGTTACATGGGAGAGACATTATTATTCTGGAATAATAGGTAGGCTAGTTCAATGGTCAAGATCAAGGACATTTTAGTGTCCTACTCAGTGCAAGCCATTTCAAAGACACTTGGGTTGCCAGAAACTAGGGCGAATCTTGCTAAGATTCTAATATAGGTTGATCCTAGCATTAAGAAAGAATGGATATAATGGTGTTATGGCATCAACTGTAAGGAGTATGGTGCACTCACACGGATGGAGAGAATCTACTACAAGATTGCAACCTTTCACCTAAATCCAACGGTAAGGCCAAGCAAGATCATTACCTTCTCCAACCATGCCTGTGCCACTCTAAGTGATAGATTCTCTATTAACTTTTCAAAACTAATCGATATTTAGATAGAAAAGTGCTTTAAGGAGAATGAACATGAAAGGAAGGCACTCCCCTTTCCATGCCTCATTAAAAAACTATGTTAGATGGGAGGGATAACCTACTATACAATCAATGATGTCCAACGTGCTCCATCTACTAACTAGATGGAGATGATAAAGGACAAAGTTCTTGTAAAAGTCATTCAAGAAGAGGAGTAGCAACAACCACCTCCACCACACACTCAACAAAAAATGTCAAATATTGCTGTAACTTCTCAACGATTGCATGAATTTTGTGAATGGCTCTTGAGTGAGCAAGAGTAACAAGTAGGAATGAGTGGTGGTGATCTATCTATGTATTGTCTAGCGATGAGTCACCTAAATGAAGTGGCTTGAATAGTTAACTAGATGGAGAGAGGTGGACCAATATTTTTGGCCCAAATAATGTAGTTACTTGCAAGATCGAATCTTAGCACCTCAGAGGTAATGGTATATCTTGATAGAATGGATCATTTTGTTTCTTGTACAATAAGGTAACATACACATGCTTTTTATTTACGAAAAAATTATAGGTTCCAATTCGATTAGTTCTTCTTAGTATTAACATTGAAATCTCATAAATCCTCAGAGGTAGCCTAGTTGCAATTTCAGATACATCTTGCATAAAGCTAATGGTATGTTCTTTATATTATAAATGACCTCCTATAACATGTGTAACTTGTAAAATAGGATTAATTCTTACTATAAGCATTTCTTCAACTTTTGATAGTCCTGATAAGATTATGGTTGGGGTTCTAGATCCATATTATTATCAACAAAAAAGGTTTTAATCTCTTCATCATCTTGATTCAAGATCCCCATTTCTTTTTCTCCTAAAAACCTTGAACATGTTGGATCAAGCCTTTCTATAGGTTTCATAGAAACACTTAAAAATCTTTCATTACAAGTATCACATGATTGAGAAACACTAAAATTAGTAACCTTACTTGGAAATCATATAATTGCATGCATGATTTCTGCATTTGAAATATGAAGATTTGGATAAGATACCTGATTGTTCATACATTTAGAAGGTATTTGTTGATTCATTATATTTGAATTATTTTGTTGTTGATGTTCCATTTGCAGTCTTGGTTGAGCCTATTCCTAATCAATTCTTATAACTAAATATAACATCTCTACCACCTTTGCTTATCTTTTTCATTATGTAAAACGTGATTTTCTTTCACAACCTTGTACACATTCTCATTCTATAGTATTAACCTCTACTAGATTTATAAGTAATTCATCTTCTACCAAAAAATCATCATTATGTGTAGACATCTAACCAAATGACCATAATCGCAACCATGATCCCATCCTCTATTTCAAAGAACTTCTTGTTAGAATGGAGGTGCATGTACATTTTCATTAATAGGAGTGATTGCTAACTAATTTTCTTATTCATCTTTGTATTCTTATCATCATCCTCATCCATGTCCATGTCCATGTCTCCATTGTGGAATATTTAATGCTTGTTGAGCATGTTCTTCCATATTTTCATCATGTTCATTAACTAAACCTTTAATATTCATTGAAGCTAAGTTATTTAAGAAATACAACATCACCACCATACTCTTTTAACAATTGCGTATAGGAGATTTATTAAAGCATATGAAAGCATAGCATGAAAATAAGTAAAGCCAAGCCAAGCCAGAGGAGCATCAGTAGCAGTGTTGCAAAATTTCATTGTCGTGCCACATTACAAAAAGCAATCACCACTCTTGGCACTAAACCCTACCCTCTCACCTTAATTTCCGTTAGCATAATGGATTGTGCCATATCCACAAAGGGTTACACTTTAGCCCTATAATGGATCATGCATTCCCAACCTACTGCTACATAGTAGAAGTCCTTCCTCACCACCTATGCTCCCCTACCTCCAAGCCACAACAAAACCTTTCATGGTAACAACCATTGCAACAAATAATTTTTCTAAAGATGGGAATGTTGGTTAGGCTTGTAGCCTACGACAATAGTAGTTAGTGCAAAGGTGGAGCAATAGCATGTGAGGGATTTGCATAGCCAATAAGGATTTTGTGTAGCATGGGGGTAGGAAGTAGCTAGTAGTGGTAGCATAGTAGCTAAAGTCACGAGTGAAGATTGGCTATTGCAAGGATGCAGTTGGCATAGTAGTATGAGAGATTGCCATAGTGGAAGCCAGTTGTACATTCTATAGTGCAACATCATAGGAACACCTAGGGTAGGCACTTTGACATGCACTACATGTGTTGTGGATGTACCATGGATGGTTGGTATTGTTAAGCAACACAACAGAAGGGTCAAAGCTATCACAACTGATGTCGGTAGCTGTAGCAACCAAAAACGTTAGTGGTTGAAATGGTCATGCTAAGGGGTTCATGGCTATGGTACAACCCTAACCCCACCCTCATCTGAAGTGCTATCACTAGAGGGAAAATGGAGTTAGAGTGCTTAGGATGATCTTGTCAATTGAACCAAGACTTATGGGGTGTTTCAACAAACAAGTGCTAGGGGTTCGCATGGTGTCTTCAATGGTGCCGGGGCTGATTAAGCTTGAGCGTAGTAGGGTTTCCTAGTGCGAAAATGATAGTAAAAACATGTAAATCCATGTAAAATAGTGAAAAAATGTGAGTGCAATGCTAAATACCAAAGAAATACTTGAAAATGCAAAGGAGTTTAAGAGAGAAAGAACGAAACTACCCTAAATGGGGGGAGCATAGTAATTGTAAAGGAGAGGTGAGGAGGTACGCGATGTATAGATAGGTGAAATAAGTAGTGTACTCACAATCTCTAGGGTGTCTGGGCTATGAAAACTAATGTTCACCGTGAAGTTTGCACTTGCCAGGTTGGTTGCTATTGTGTCTTGCAGGTTATGATGTGTTACAGTGTGCAAAGGTGTTACCAAGGTGTTGAGTGCTCTAGGGTGTAGTGGTGCTTGGTTTGCTTTAAGTTTTTCAAGTGAAAAATGCCATGTGAATGTAAAGTTGCTGATTGAAAAATGCCCACCAAAGTTTGAATTTTTCTAGCCAAATGCTTCAAAATGCCAACCCCTGAATGAAATTGTCAACCCCTAAAACATGAAACATAGGGATATTTATAGGCCTAGGGTTAGTGTGAAATGTGGATTAGGCACCACATGGCAAAAGGGGTAATTGAGGCTATGCTGACCCAAATATGCTTCCACTAGAGTAACTAGTGCTACTCTCTAGTGTGCTCCAATGGACCTCGAGAGACTACCAAACTATGACTATGCTACTAAGATTGCATGTGCCAGAGTCAAAAAGACCACGATGTAACTACAGATAGTGCAAAGAAATGAAATTTGAAGGCTATTCTCTAGGACTACACTCTCCCCTCTTTCGAGTGGGTTCAAGCATAGGTATAATCTTGGGATAAATAGGGGGTGCAAAAGAAATGCAAAATGCTAATCTTGCTTGCTGAAGGAGTGTTGAGGTTAAGATGGAGGCTAGTGCTAAGCTCTAAAAGCTTTTGGAGGCTGTCTCACATTTCTACGCTAGCTACGCTCTAGAGCATAGCCCAATAATTAGGTAAATTCTACAAAAATTGAAGTCCAGTGTTGGCTACATTGGCTACACTCTAGAGTGTAGCAAGAAAAGTGAGAGTGTAGCACTGACACTTTGAAAAAATTAACAAAACTTATAGTCCTCATTCGAGCTATGCTAGCTACACTATAGAGCATAGCAAGAGGGGTAGCTCCAGGAGTTAAAAAATCTACCAAAATGTTTCTTCCATTCTAAGCTAGCTTCACAACTCCTAGCTTGACACTTAAGCAAACTGGCCACTGAAGTGCATGCTATGCTGACTATGCTCTAGAGTGTAGTAGGGAGAACGAGAGCATAGCACAACACTTAGAAAAACTTTTGCAACTGCTATTAACACTTAGAAAATTTTGCAATTTTTGTTCTATGCTACATGTGATACTAACTACACTCTAGAGCATAGTCCCAGCAGTGGAAGCATGGGCCAAACACTTAGAAAGAATTTGCCTCATGTTAACACTTAGACAAATTTGCCGATGAGGTGCTATCACCCAAATTTGATGGTGTTTCATTGGCCCCTCTTTGTTGACATCTAGAGGAGTGGCCCAAGAGACATCGACAAAGAACCCGAAACACCGTAATAGGCATAGTGCCAACATCACTCGTTGATACCTAGTCAAATGATGCTTCACCGGGCTTGAGAGTGCTAAAGGTAATGGATGTAGAGAATCAGCTTGGGGATACTAAGGAATGAGATGCAAATGATGTATCATGTTGCAAGATGTAGAGTCAGCATGGCTGACCATGATCATGGCACTAGGGTAGCTTGTGGCTAAAGTGATGACCTCTCATCAAAATTCTTGTAGAGAGCCATCACCCATAGCACTAGAATGGCTTACCCCTAACATGTTGACCTCTCATTGAAGTGCTTGTGAGAAGGCTGATGAGAATTTAGGGTTGGACCGGTTGCCAAATTGTAGCTTTGCTAAATGTTACTTTGGGAAATGTTTGATCCCCCTTTGCTTTTTTTTTCTTTTTTTTTTGTGAAATGCTAGCTGCAAGATGTTTATCATCAAGTGCACTACGTGCCACTCAACGAGCTTTGCTTAGAGGCAACTACATCTCATCTATAGGATAGGTGTTTCCTCCTCGGGATGAGTTACATTACATTCGCTTGGGCTTTGACCAACCCATAGAGGCTCCCCATGGGATGAGTTGCATTACATCCATCATAGGTTCTATGGTCAATTAAAAGAAGAGTGTCATGTGCATCAGAAAAGCTTGCAAGGAAGGCATAGAAATGTAAGGTAAAGGGGTAAATGCAAGTAGGCTATAGTAGGGTATTAGGGATGTGCACTCTCGAGTGGCTTGGTGAGTTTAACCAGGCACATTAGAGCAATGTGATGACTTGCTACTATAATGAAATGTGTCTCTGAACAACTGCCTCCAAGGCTTCGTCCTACAAACACAACGTAGCGAAAACAAGAGAATAACCACACAACATGAGATAAGAGTAAACTACTAGTTGTGAGGGTGTTGCAAGTGCTACAAGTGTTGGACCAATTGTAAGAGCTTGTAGTGCCAAAGTAGAAAGGCCAGTGTAAATGTCAAAGCCAAAAAGCTACAAACACTCTAGTAACCACACTAGAGATGAGCACTTCAAGGAGGCTAGCAAAGCGGTTGAGGGTGATAGAAATGCAAGTGCTCGAGACTCCACACCAACGACTAGAGCTTTGAAATCCAAAAAAAATGGCAAAGAGCCAGGATGCTGAATGCACTTCCAAGCTTGGGCAATGGTGAGGGCTAGAGGATGGTAGTGAGGTGGTTGGGCCACAGTACTATCAGTACTCTAATGGGTGGTGCTGATGCTGAGAGCTCCAACCAATAATGAAATACCCAAGGTTGGTGATGTTTTCAATGCAACCTAGGGGTGGTACTACTGGCGATGGTGGTAGGAGCTCTGGAAGATCAACAAAATACCTAAGGGCATCTTCGAAGGATCAGCAAAATGCCAAGGGTGGTAACACTACAAATGTTCTAGAGCCTTTTTTCTTAACAACATGAACTCCATTCTAGAACTACAATGCCCTACTCTATCCTACCCATGAGGTGTGGGCAAATGATAGAGGATTGAAAATATTCATTCTCACTTGTCCATAGAACTGTGCATGTTGAGCCATGTATGCTAAACTATGAACCTAGTTTAAGGTCCTGGTAGATAACATGTTATGCTACTTTAGGGTCCTAGTAGACAGTGAACCTAGTTTAAGGTCCTGGTAGACTATGATGCTCTAGTTTATAGTCATAACAGACTAATGTCTGCTAGTTTAACATCATCGCGAAGAGTGGATGTTGTGCCAACTTAATTTCATGAAGTAAGGATGAGCCATGCTAGTTTATACTCATAGCAGACTATCTTGTGGATGCCAGTTTTAGCATCATGGCCCAAGGATGATCTATACTATTTTAACATCATAGTAGACTCTCTGTGCTAGTTTAACATTGTAGCAGATTCTCTATGCTAGTTTAACATCATAGTAGATACTATGTGCCAATTTAACATTGTAGTGGATGCTCTATGCTAGTTTAATATCATAGTAGACACACGCTTCCCTTGCTTTGTTGTTGATGTGACGTTGCATACTAGGCATAGTACAACTTCAAGTACAAATGGTTGATTTGATTAGCAAACTCATTACTGTCTAGGTTAGCAAGCTTGAATGCTCCATTGTCAGAGGCCTTGGTGACTAAGAAAAGCCCTTCCCAGTTGGCTAAGAATTTATCCGTAGGTTCACAAATGACCTTGAGGACTAAGTCTCCTCTCCTAATTAGGAGTTGATGCTAATTGTGGTTGTGCTTTTTCCATTTCTTTTCTTAGTACTATTTAATGCAATCAAGCATCTACATGTGCTCCTCCTCTATAGAGTCAAGATCAATGATTCTCAACTTATTGTTCTAAGCCTTGTCAATGAAGCTCAAGAGGATCACACAGAGCAATGGGACTTGCAATTCAAGGGGCAAAATCACTTCAGACCCATACACAAGACTATATGGTTTCTTACCTATTGCTATTCACTGTGTTGTGTGGTAAGGCCATAGTGCATACACTAGCTACTCATGCCATCATCGTTTGTTATTGTTGAGCACCTTCTTGAAAAGGTTGACGATGACCTTGTTTGTGATCTCTATTTGGCCATTCATCTACATAAAGTATGATGATGAAAAGGAATGCTTAATGCTAAGGTGTTCTAGAAGGCTTTAATTTCTACACTACTAAACTATTGTCCATTGTCTGTGACTGTAGTCATGGGTAGACCAAGTCAATATAGTCTTCCTAAGGGAATAGCTTCAACCCACTTGGTAAAGTATTCAGTTGTAGTTATGATGAAGCTATGTCTTATGAAAGACTTAGGTGTGATAGGTCCTATCATATCCAACCCCCAATGTTGAAACAACCATGTAATCTGCATGGTATGTAGCTCAGTGGGTGCCACATACATTAAGTTGTCATTCCATTGACATACATCGCACATCTTAAGCTTGAAAATGCAATTGCACTTCATGTAAGGCCAATAGTAGCCTAAGCATCTAATTTTTGATGCCATTTCCCTGGGTGCTATGTGACCGTTGCACAGTGGCTCGTGGACTTGATGAACAATAGTTTATGCTTCGTTGTCGATAACGTAGGTTAGTAGTATGCCATCATAGGATCTAAGACATAGTGTGTTATCACCTACAAGGACATACTATAGTGACCATTTTTGCATTGCATCCTTTTGGGTAGTGGTTAGATATTGCAAAGGCTCACCCTATTGAAGGTATGCCTTAATGTCATCGTACCATTCTTATGCATAAGTTGTGCTTGTTGTGGCTATGGATGCAATGTCAATTTTTTGTGTGATAGGCTTGGTGCATTCCGTTACTAAGGTGGGCAAGGTATGAAACATGTTAGGTGCAATGCTTAAGGCTAACGTAGCTAATGTGTCAACAATGATGTTCTCATTGTGGGGAATGTGTTGGATATCTATGATTACAAATTATTTGAGTAAGTGCTTTGCCAAGTCATAGTAAGGTTGTAAGTGTTATAATTTGCAAGCATAAACCTCTATAACTTGGTTAACAACTAACTATGAATAACCTTGGATCGCTAGGTCTTGAATTCCTAGGTTGTAGGCTGCTAAGATGGCGAACTTAGAAAAAGAGAAAGTGCAGAGGAGTACAATTGCAATCCTTCCATCTGCAAGTAGGAGTTTTGATTCTGTGATAGAAAAAATGAATCTGAATGTCATGAGGGGATGTATAAAAAAGCCTTGCCACTTCAAAAATTCCAATTTGAACTTACAACCAAGGTTGATTAGTTAAGAGACTCCATGGATAGCAGATTTCAAGCTATTCTCAAAATTGTTGAAGAGTCCCAAGAATAAGGTAGTGATCATGAGTGCAAGAGATGCAAAGAAGCTAAACGTGCATATTACAAAGGTAAGGGCAAAATTTCTACAATAGAAGACATTGTAGATAGTGAATTAGATGATGATCATGGAAGTCATATCTACCAGTATGAACATCCCAAGGGATGTTGCCCCATTGTGTTACATCTTCAAGAGTCTAGGGTGTATGCCTTACATCCACAACTTACACAAAGGCAAACATCTAGAAGGTTACCTTATCCTCAAGGAAATCTTTGATGATTCCACTAGCAACAACCATATTATCTAAGAAAAACTCCATCACAACTATACAAATAGTACCAATAATGGTAGCGACCACAGTCATGGGTGCTTGCACTGCCTAGGCAACAATACCCCTACTGACAACCTGATCCATATGGTTATCATGTTCAGCAACCCATGTCTCAATGTGACTCTTCCAATCACATTTCTTAGTTACAACCTTACTACCACCCTTCTGACTATTATCAAACTCCATCTTCACATGAAAGAAGTGACACTACCTCCTATCCTTATCCTCCTCCTATCCTTGCACACACTTCTCCTCTAGTTGCACAGCTATTACCTACTCCACCAATGCAGGGTGAACTACCCACTCAACCACAACAACATAATGCTATGAGGGTTATTAATTTGCAACCTAATCATCAATTGAAGGGGTTAATTTCCCGACCAAAGAAAAGTCCTTTCTTTTGACCCCATAGTCCACCTAAGCCTTGACCTACACCTGGACTTGACAACCTTGCTCCTGCCTCTTCCTCCATATTAGATTCCTTTGGGCCTCCTTCAAACCAAACTCTACCAAGGATCCATACTGTAATGCTTACTCACACCATGTTTGACTAGATTTATGTAGGAAACCTTCCCAGGAAATTAGCTGATCCTGGAAGTTCTCTAATTTATTTTTAGATTATTGGGATCGAACCATGCAAGGCTCTTCTTAATTTAGGTTTTTGTGTTAAATTTAATTTCTCATGAGATGTACACTGCTTAGAACCTGCCTCCTCTTAAGAAGAGAAACATCAAATTAGAATTAGTAGACTAGTCCATCACTATTCTGTTGGGCTTGGTAGAAGACATTGTGACCATTGTCTATGGGTGGTCTTATTCTACCGACTTCCTAATAATCAAAGTGGAGAACTACAAAGGGGACTTCCCAATCATCATGGAAATAGCATGGTTGAGCATAGTAGATGCAAGAATGGGTATCAAAGATCTTTCCCTAAAAATCTCTAAAGAAAATGCATTTGGAAAGATCAAGAAGAAGAGAGTTCCATGCATCACATACAATGATAGCTTGTGTAATTATGTACAAAAACTTTGGGCTATCAAGCAAGCATCCATCTCTACATGCAAATAGTATGCACCAAAAATATAAATTCAAAGGTATCTATACGTAACAACCACAAAACAGAAGGGCACCCAATGGCTAACCACTAATTCAGAAAGCAACACACTTTGCATGAAACCAACTGAGAGCCTAACATGTGAATATGTCACAAGCATGGATGAACTTGAACAAGTTCATCACCAACTCTCTGATGATACAAATGATGAAACATATTGGGGAGAGTTGGAAATTCTTGAGAACTTCAAGATATAGCCCCTTGAACTGATAATGCTACCAGCTGGAATGGAATATGTATTTTTAAAAAATAAGAAGCTAGTTATAATTAATGCAAGACTTGCTCCAAAATAGAAAGAGATGCTATTGAAGGGAGTTGAAAGATAGTCAGTAGCTTTTGTTTCATCATATCCTAAACTCACAATGATTGATCCTAGGATATGCTAGCATTGCATTTACATCGACCCGACCATGAAGCCAAACTGACAACCACAGAGGTACTTGAGCCCCAAATTGAAGTAAATCATTAAGGAGGAAATTGAACAACTCCTCAAGGCAGGGTTCATCTATCCCATTGTAGATAGTGAATGGGTTAGTCCACTCGTAATTGTACCAAAGAAAGGTGGTAAGTGGTAGGTCTGCATCCATTCAAGCTACTAAATATGGCAACATTCAAAGATCACTTTCCATTACCATTTGTTGACCAGGTGCTTAGCATAATATCAGGGCATTGCTACTACAGCTTCTTAGATGGTTATAATGGCTATAACCAAATTCAAATTGCACCAAAGATCTAAGAAAAGATAATGTTCATAAGTCCCTGGGGGACTTTTGTATATTGTAAGATGTTGTTTGATCTATGTAATGTCCTTGTCACATTTCAATGGTTGGCCCTAAGCATCTTTCAATAGCAGATCAATGGTGGTGTAGAAGTCTTCATGGATGACTTCTCTACCTATGGAGCCACATTTGAGCAAGCCTTAGACTGCCTTGTTCAAGTGCTAAAATGAAGTGTCAAAACTAACTTGTAGCTCAATTGGTAGAAAATTCACTTCAAGGTCCAAGAGGGCATTGTATTAGGGCGGAAAATATTACAAGTAGGAATTGAAGTGAACTTTGAAAAAATAAGGATCATCCAAGGAATAACTCATCAATAGGAAACAATTAAAGATGTTCGATCATTCCTTGGACACACTGGCTACTACCTGAGATTCATAAAGAATTTTTCTAAGGTTGCAAAATTATTGGTTGAACTAACAAAGAAAGATGCTCCTTTTTTTTGGACCCCGAAATGTGAAAAAGCATTCTAGCAACTAAAAGAAAAGCTTGTGGAAACTCCAATTCTACAAGTACCTAACTGGTCTAGATCATTTATTATCATGATAGATGCATTGAATTATGCTTTGCGAGCTATGTTGACGTAGTTAGATGACAAGAAATGTTCATACTACATCTACTATGCCAGCCAAAGCATTGTGGGTGCACAATTGAACTACACCACTATAGAAAAAGAATTGATGACAGTGATATTTGCTCTAGAGAATTTCAAGCCCTATGTGCTTGGATACAAGGTATTTGTGCACACAGAACATAATGCCATCTGCTTCCTAATGNATGGTTAGTGATCTTATAGGAGTTTGATCTTACAATGGTAGATTGAATTCTTATAATAGTTTTGCATTGAATTCTTATACACATCTTCATAACAGTTTTCAATGAATTCTTCTTTTCATTGTTGTGAATTCTTATACCCTCTTCAACTATTTCCTTATATTGAATTTTTTCAAATTTAATGGACTACTTAATTTAATTAATCCTATCTATCAACCTTCCTGCTAACACTACTCAAAGAAACCAAGCTACCACAATCACAACTTAGCCAAGTGTAACCACCAATGAGATAAGGTATTTAATCATTATGTGTTACACATTGCATACTAATTTATGATTCTGTTGTGATTGCAGTAGGAAGCATGGACTAGAAGAGGGACTATGTTCACCAAGGATGATGTTGTAATACCACATAATGAGGATCATTTGTGATCAAAGGATCTCTTCTCTCTCTCATTCTCCTGCTACCAAGAGGTGTTGGATGTCGATATTCTCCAGGGTGTTCACTCCTCTTCTCATGAACACCCACTATTGTAAAAATTGTAATTTCGTACACTTGAGCACTCAGAGTCTATATGTCTATTTCATTTGGACAAGTTTGTCATGTCAGTTAATAATTTCATACCTACCCAACATGTTATGTTGTAAAAAACTTGTTCCTCCTCTTCCTCACTCAAAGATGAGTTTTCATCTAGTCATGGAAGTATGATGAATCACTATTTTGTATCAGCTTTGACGTCAGGTATGCAATGTTAAGGCTATGAAGTCAGGGCCTAGATCTAATGTTGGATATCCGATGTTGGGGTATATTCCCCAATTCTATAAATACCGTGTCTAGGCTCCTATTTGAAGTCAGTTTTGGATCATTCTTAGTTAGAGTAGCAAAGCTCTTGCAATTTATCTTTCTCAAAGTTAGAATATTTTTTGAGTGCCTACAAAAGAAGTCTTAAGTGTGTATCATTCTTTGTTCAAGCATTGATGTACCTAAGCATAGCAATGTGACAAGAATAAAACGAACTCTTTTGACAATCCTTGCAGCACTGAGAATAGCTTAATATTTCCTTTAATGCATTCTACTTTCTTGTTCTTTACTTTAATGCATTTCATTAAGCAATTTATTTCCAACAATTAATGAACACAAGCACAACCACTATGAGCATTCATACTTGATAACCCAGCAACGCTTAACATTTGGTAGCCCAATAGTGCTATATGTGTTCAGGATGTGTCTAGGAAAGTGCAACGGTTACTTGTGTTAGGCTAGCTAGGAAATAGACATTAGTTTTAATCTACTTTACTCCTTATTCTTGTTGTAGGTGATTACATCCATAAAACATAAAACGATAAAAATTCATATACCTCAATTACACTGAAACCATACCCTTGAGCCTTACAAGTGTAGCTGGGAAGACAACAAACATTCTCAACATCGTTTCACTTCCTAGAGGAACTAGTATATGAGACAAGGATAGGTCCATGGAATTGGACTAGATCATGCGTAACACCTTAGTGATTTGTATGGTTGGGTGTAGGGGTACCTCACCACTTATCACTAGTGATCACATCATCCACTTGTCTTAGTGGTACTATGATCGACTATTCTGCAAGCTCTGGCTGAATATTACTTTTCTTTAATGGTGGTAGATTCCAAGCTTTGTACATATCATGTGATATTAGATTCACCCCTAACCCAAAATTAAGTAGAGCCTTGCATGGTTTATGTCCTGTAGTTTGAAGGTATACCTTTATGTCCTACAGTTTGAAGGTATACCAATGGACTTTCTAGATCTGTTCATTGTTGATGAAGTGCTCCTACCTTAATCCAATGTGTGATAGTTTGGGTTACCATGATAGTTGTTAAATTTGCATTGGATGATGATGGAAGCTTGTTATTTCTTGAAGGAGTGGATGTGGATGGAGTGGAAGTAGATGTGCTCCCCATCCTTCACACCTTTTCTAGGCTTGTTTGGAAGAACAATCATTTCATGTAGTGTGGTTCATGCATGATTGCTTCTTCCTGCATATTAACTACCCAGGTTGCATTCTTTTGCTAGGGCTATGATAGAAATTCTCCTTACATTTCAAGTAGTGGTAGAGGTGGTAAAGGGTTAGAAGGTTGACTCAATGAACTAGCTGATTGTTGATGCACGTAAGGATTGGAATCCATCCTTGGAGGTATTGGTCTATAATATTCCAGTGGATAGTACTAGGAAGTTTGAACTACTACATTTCCTAGAGATATTGGATGTTGAACATAGTATCCATAAGGGTTTGGTTGTTGATACAAGTACTATTGTCTTAGTAATGGCATTTACCATGATTGTGGTTGTTGCCACTATTAATGATATTGCTCCTATAGCTGTGGACAAGCTCCACTAGGGTAGTAGGCTAGTTGGAATGTTTGTTGGTAATTACCTTGAGTGTAAGGTAACCATTTCATCATTTGCTTCTTAATGAATCTTAGACTAAGTGCATATGTCCTTGATTCTTGTAAATGTATCATCACAAGATAACATCCCTTAGGATGTTCATATTGGCATACTATACAACCTTCCTCATCCTTTGAGCTTGAATCAGAACATTTTTCCACCAAAGTGACTTTTCCTTTTTGTCTATAGTCTCTTTTTTTCTTTTTCTTCATGCCCTTATTAAAGGCTTGTTCAGTTCTTTCTTCTATGATTTTCAAGGCTATAGTGAATTTCTTGTCCACAAAGTACCACATCTTTTCTAACTTAGTGGCTATGTCATTGATCAACTTTTGAATTGGTAGAGTTTTTTTCTGTATCACCTCCTCCAAGGTTTCTTCCTCTTGCTTATCACATACTTGTACAACTCTTTTTTAGATGGATGGATCTCTACTATAATATTTAGCTAATTTTTTTTTTCAATTCACCTTCTTCCTTTGCCACTTGGTTAGTTAGTCTTTGATGAGTGACAAGTGATGAGTGGGGAGATACCCCTACACTCAACCATACGAATACGAGCGTTTTCACACGAGATCTAGTTGAACTCTGCAGATGGACTAGTTGTGGCACCTAGATCATTAACCATAGGTCGCAGTTCACTATCTTCCCACCTAGAATAGTATTATATTTGTCATGTATGGTTNGCTAAGCTAGGAGAGAAAGGGTAAGAAAATATAATCTAGCCTAAGTGTAATGAGTAGTTGTTCCTTGATTATCCATACACATCTTGGACTTCATGCATGACTACCACTAGGATTACCAAGCACAGATCCTAGGTACACCACTAGGTTACCAAGTAGTCACACTTTAATGCTTGTAATCAAGTCATACTCATTCCACGTTACTAGGAGTTAAGGGTGAGATGAACTAATTAGAAAAGTAGTAAATAATAAATAAATAAACAACAAAGTGAATGCTACAATGATGAAGTAATCTTGATCTTTATTGCTGGTCATGTGCGTGTCCAAGTATGTCACACTCGAATAAAGTATGTCATACAATTACATTCACCACACTATGAGTAGACACTAAAAAATAATCTACCTTTGGAGGGATCAAACTGCCAGAGTTTAGCTATAATCTACTCTATTTATGTCAAACAAGGGAGAGCCGCTTCTTATTTATAGACATTGTGATGAACTGCGATAGCGCATTTGCAATATCACAGGGGAAGACACGATATCGCGTCCCATCATACCTCTGCGATTGAATAAAAACTCATCTCGAGTTATAGTGATTACACAGTGGATAGGTATGGGATTATTAGATAGGAAAAAATAAAATGATGCTGTAGTGTGCAAAGACACAACATAGAAAAATGCTACAACTACAAAAATTTGGAACTCATGTAGTTCCTGGTGGCAGTGGCTCCTCCATGGGCGCTTTCCCTTTGTTATGTGCTCCAAGCTTTATAGCTTGATGGTGTTGAATTATGGCTTGGAGCTTATCCTCTTCAGTCCAAGGGTCTTATGTCATCCATGCTAGTTTTCCAATGTTTAATGGAGTCGGCATCTCCCATGGATAGGATAGTTGTGGAAAAATTTGATTGGCCTTGACATACCAAGCCGCGAACACCTGTCGTTCCATCTCATAGGCTCTAGCTTTATCCTTGTATTCATGAAGATTTGTTAGCCATCAAGCCAAGTCAGTTACAACATCTTTGTATCCCTAGTAGCTAGCTTTTACCACCTCAAGTTCAGAATTTGCAACATCCATTTTTTCCAACAGCTTCTTGCATTCTACAAATTCTGCTTCGTATTTGATATGGGTGGAAGCTACGTGTTGCTTGAGCTCTATTCTTGAGAGCCTGGCTATTAACATGGCAAGGTTGGCATATCTGAGGTTTGCCAACTCCATGTACTCTGTCAAGTCCTGAATCTGCATGTCCCAGTTCCTAACTTCTACTTAATGGGCGAAGGCGTAGGTGTCGAATATGGCCCCCTAATCAGTGTGTTGAGCACTGATAGTGTTGATTTGAGCCTTGGTCATATGGATCTCCTTTTCCATGATTTTTTTGTACATCCCCACCTAATCCTAGAAGTGCTCCTTCAGCTTCTCATGTTGTTTAGCCTCATTCTGCCACATGCTTATCTCAATTGTCAATTTTTGATGAATAGCACATACCTCCTCCATTGAGAGGGTTCGATTTTCTCTAGCTAAATGGCTTAAGTCTCGGTTGACCTGAATGAATTGTTCTTGTAACTAATGAAAGTGTTCATCGAGAATATTCTTTTATTTTTCTACAGTGGTCAACTGAAGGTTGTCTGCAACTAGCTGCTTGTTCTCCTCTTCTAAGGTCTTGAGTGCCTTAAGATGCACATGGATTTGTGCTTTTGCTATTGAGTCATCCCAAACATCCTTCTCCTTTTCATCTACCATCCTTTTATTCTCTATGATTAGCTTTGTTAATTTCTTGGTTCTAAAGTTTTCTAGTTGGTCTGCAGGAACAAATTGCAGAGGGTCTCGTTGTGCTGCTTGTAAGGCCACGAGCTGTTCTTGTAGTCTCTGCACTTCAGCTTCAACATGCTCAGCCCTTACTTCAGATATGACCATCTTCCCCTTTATGGAAATGAGGTCTGATTGAATTGCTGTGACATCCTGAGGTATGTCAAACAGGGACATTAGAACTTACCCTATTTGTAGCAATCGATCTAGTGCATCCTCATGTTCCATAGGAGTCATTGAGGTTCCAACCAGAGTTTGAGCATCCCATGCTCCTGAAAGATCTACCAGTGGCACAACAGGTATGTTGAAGGATTCTTTAATATGGTCAGTGACCACTTTAGCAGCTCTCATGGCATTCTGGTGTTGCATGACCACCACATTGGCCCCTTCACCAGCCTCTAACTACACCTAGAAAGATACTGGATTTCCTAAGATCTATTGTGACCATCTACTTTCCCCTCCTCTTATTTGAATGGATAATTTTTTCCTTATGTGATCTAATGAAACTATAGGTTATATGGCATTATCGATGACACAGAAGAGGTTTGCATCATCACAACTTTCCCAACTGACCATCTCAGCGATGGCCCTAAGATGGCTCATTGACAATCTGTAGTCTTGCGGTGGTGGTAGTTGATCCTAGCCTATGCTAGGCCCTGCTTCTTGTTGCTGGCTAGGACCTATGGCTGGAGGTTGACTGGGTCTAACCATCTGTTCTTCTTCTTGTTCGGGTCCCAACTCTTCGCCAGTGTTTTTCCTTGGAGCTAGTGCTTTTAGCAATTCAGCATATGAAGCAGTCTAGGCTTTTTAGAGGACGTCATTGGTGTACCCCTGACTACCAGCACGTTGGCACAGCTTTCTAATAAGACAAGGGAAAGGCAACACCATCGTCCCTATCTTCCATTCTTCAAACCACCTTATGATCTCTATCAAATATAGATGGGTTAGGTTAGCATTAACCTTTCCCATCAACACTGCACATCCTCTAGCTGCATACGTGGATATTCTTTTCAAGCCTTTTTGTGAGGAAGAGGTGACATGTTCCAATTTTGAAGTAAACCCTCTTTTCCATCATCAATTCACCAAATGCTTTATCTCTACCATAAGCCTTCTCCAACCAATCCTTTTGCACATCAGGGTCTGAACGGGTGGATAACCAAGCAACGTGGGGCCCTATATTTAGAAGGTTTAACACTTCCAAAATAGCCTGTGCAGAGAAGTCAACTGTCACACCACAAATGTTAACAGTGGTGCCTTGCTCCCTATTGTGCCAAAATCAGTAAATCTCTCCTAGGTACCAAGCACTGCTTTTAGAGAGGATAGGCCATAAGGGAGACCCCTTGAGGTGATCCCTAACGACCTCAGGAGTGAACTTTGCAAAGGATTTAAAGTTTAACTCTACAATCACTACAACGAATGTGGACTTCTCATGGATAGCCTGAACACATTCTTGGGGCAACGTGAGTTATTGTCCCAGTTCAGGTGCAGCAGCAGCTCCTCCTTCTACCTGCCTAGACCATTTGGTAGGAGGTTCATCTTGATGGATGCTGAATGAATGAATGCTTCTCCTATTCTACATCTTGTCTGACAGGACCTTATCTTCCACCTCTCCAAGATCATTTCTTTCCACCTTGAACAGGACCCTCCTATTGTCCACGTTTTGGGACCATCTGCAATCACACGGGCCAAGCGTTAGTAAGGTTGTTTTTAAAGTTAAGGTATACCTTACTACTTGCCTTAGTTAAAGATCTTATGTTATAACATGTGATCATGCCCGAAAGTTTGTAATAATGAGTCCTGTGACTTAGGTGGTTGCCATTTTTAATTTCTCGGTATACCTAAGGGTTATATGATTTTTAGGCACAATTATTCTAAGTGTTAAAGTTAATTACCCTAGTTGATGTCCTTTGGGTGATGATAAATTTCAAAAAAGTTAGGCACTTTTTAGCAAGTGTCTCTCCCCCATGACTAAGCTGAACACTTCAGGTTCAAGCAGGTTCAAACAGAATTAAAATCGAAGTACCAGTGAGCGAGATATGAGTAGAAAAGAAAGGGTCACTCAATCCCAAGTCACAGAGAAAAATTTCAAAAACTCCCCCTGTGTGAATGGAAAAATGATGCTAAGTGTTGCGGGGGTACCTATTTATAGGTGGTGGGGACGTGATATAGCGTATGATACATCGCGTATGCAATATCGCGTACACGATATCTCGTCCCTGATGATGTGAGACACCATGAAAATACCAATTTTTTAAATGATTTTCTTGAAATTAATGTTGGAAATTGAGGACATTGACTATGATCAAGATGTTCTAGGGCAATTTCATTAATTCAAAAGGCACCATTAATGATAATGGTGTGGCTTTTATCAATAAAACCTTAGGTGGTAAGAAAAAAGGTATGTAATGGAACATTGGAATGTTGAAATTCATAGGGATAATAGTAGGGAAAGAAAATCAATTGAAAAATTAAGCTGAGGGTAAGAAATTTTGTGTGTGAGCTATGTCCTAAGTGAAGATTACACAAGTGGGTCCTCCCCAAAGTAGGTTTCAACCTATAATGCCCTTATGTAACCATACTTAAAGTGTCTGTGGCCACTAGAAGGGTTAAATGTAATCCACACTAATTCCACAAAACACACACATATAAATATCACCAAAATGAGATGAAAATCCTATGCTACATAGAACATGAGCTACAATTACACGAATAGTGAGATGAGACAAACTATAGAAAGGGATCGTAGAGATTGGGATATGAGGTAACTGACCCAGGGCACAGTGAATCCTGCATGCCAAGCATGATTAACGTGTCATTAACCCATCATTCCAAGATCAACACCAAGTCCATTCCTCTAATCAGTGACATCACAGTGTTTCATCCCATGATGAGCAACTATGAGAGTACCATAACAACAAGGCATACGATCACTTGGCATTTTATTCAAGGGAGGAGTGATTTTTGTTTTATGGCACTTTTCTTTTCTTTTTCTTTTCTCTTCTTTTTTTTTCTTTTTGAATACTAAATCCAAAGAAGCTTCCAACCTTCAGGCATGGATGCATGTCTTTCCAATGGAACCCCCTAGAACAACATTGGATTTTGTATTTCCCTTTTGATTACTCTTACTCCCATTTTTCATTAGATCTACAAGGATCTTAGCACAACCACATTGCATGATAACTTCCACAGACGCCACCAAAGAGAATCCACAAGTTCCCTTGATGTCACACCCTAATCATTCCCTCTTGGTCCATCCTTCTTCATTCTGGGTACAATGAACACAAAATTAATTTAAGTTTTAAAAATTTCAAGAATATCACTGTACCCTTGAACAGAACCTCTTATTTGTAGAGTGAATGAGTGGGTGTAATGGGCTCACTATTCCAAATAATTGATCACTCATGACTTAATAATATAGAACGCACCTCAACCAACGATCCACATGACTTTTTTATTCATAGACGAGATTACTTACAAAAAACGTAAAAAGACAAAAACACAAAAAGATAAAAAGATAAAACAAACAGTTGAAAAATGAAAAACTGGAAAACAAAAATTTGAAAAATTAAAGAAAATGAAAAATATTTATTAATCCTACTTGTTATTAGAATGGGGGATATCCCCCATAACTAAATGGTTGAGTATGGCAAGGATTAACAAATGGAAGATAAGGATCCTTGCATGTTGGAAATATTGGAACTTGGCCATACTTAGCCCCTCAGGGTTCACACACTTGATTATAATGAGCATAGTGGGGCACTTTATACGATGTAGTTCTCGGATAACAAGTTGACCCACTATGATGTTTGGGACCATTAGATGGTATGCAAGGATTAGTATGATGCCTCCCATGGTTATGTTCATTGGGATGTATGGTTGTTGGAGTGCTAGATGGTGGCCTTGGTGAAGTAACATGAGGAGCTAGGTTTGAAGGTAAGGGTGCACCACAGTGTGGGACTTGTGCTGAGTTGGAAGATGTAGTGGCCTCTAAATTATGTTGTCCCTTCTTACGACAGTGTTTAAAGAAGTGGTGCTTTGGATGTTGAGGAGGTTTCTCACTGCTGTTGGAAGTAGTAGCACAAGTGTTATTTGTGGGCTGTTGTGGTGGTGCAGGTACCTTAGGAATAGTTTGTGGCACTGTGGAAGGAGGGAAAGGATGAGAATGTTGAAAGTTAGAAGAAGTATAAGGTGCACAAGGTGGCAGTTGTGTTGGAGGTATGGGTTGATAGTATTGTGGAGAATGGTATTGTGGTGAGATAAAGTGCGTTG